>CAUYRH010015959.1:0-37206 GCA_963574655.1 Perodicticus potto | reverse complement strand
GAAATATAAACTGTTAACCTATTTTGGCTAAACCATGACAAGGGCTATGATAGATGAAAGAATAAAGAAAGGTGAGTATTAACTGTAACTGCTGGTCCCAGAAAGGCCTCATCTATAAACTATAATCTGAGCAATGAGGTCAGAGGTAAAAGCAGCTGGGACAGGAAACAAAAGATATTCAGAATGTGAGTGAAATGCTAGGGGAGATGGCAAAGGGGTTTCTCAGTGAGTGCAAAGTCTTGGCAGGGGGTGGGGGGCGGGGGCAGGCTACAGAATAAAGCATTTAAAACAACAGATCAGATCAAAACAAAGGCTAAGACAGATCACAGAAGGCTAGTCGGCTTTTTACCAATATCTACCTTTCCCTTCTGCTTAATATAGAATATTTGTTTAAAATTTATGTTTTCAAGTGGGCGATGAGTTGGCAATGCAAAACTACATTTCTTATGCTCCTTGGTAGATACGGACATCCAAATAACTAAATTCTGGCTAAATGGTATGAAGGCAGAAGTAATTGGTAGAAACTTTTGGAATGCTGCATAAAAATGGTACTTAGAAGTATGCTTTCTACTTGTTCATGTCTGGAACGGGGACGTCATAGCTGATCTACAGTGGTCTCTTCACTCTGGGAGGCCAAGGCAGGTGGACTGCCTGAGCTCATGAGCTTGAGACCAGCCTGAGCCAGAGTGAGACCCTGTCTCTAGAAATAGCCAGACATTGTGGCAGGCACCTGTAGTCCCAGCTACTTGGAAGGCCGAGGCAAGAGAATCGCTTAAGCCCTAGAGTTTGAGGTTGCTGTGAGCAGTGACTCCAGAGCAGTCTACTGAGGGCAACAAAGTAAGGCTTTGTCTCAAAATAAATAAATAAATAATACAGTGGCTTCTCTTCTCTTCTTCTCTACCATGAGGTTCCTTGAGAATAAAAGGAGACAGAGGAAGAAGTTGTAATATTAACTGTGTATCATCATCCTAGCTATTGAGAGCAACTGTTCTTTATGTCACTATTACTTGCTGCCAAATACAATTCCTGACTGATTTTCCTTGAGTGCTAGGCTGTGGAACTGGACTTTATGTTTATTATCAATCCAGCAAAGGTTTTCTTTGGATGCAAACTTAGGATAGAAATGTTGAGTAGATCCCAGTACAGAAATAAAACTTGTCAAATTTATTTTACATCTACATTACCATATATTCATGGAAATGTAAAATAACTTCATTTCTACATCACCCATTTTGAAAATAATCTCCAACTTTGGCATTAACTGGCCCACCTTCTAGTACCTTACTCCACTGTCATGTGAGCTGTCGGGGGCCAGTACAAACAAATCTTTACAACTTCATTATTCTGTGAACAGCAGATCATCCACTCAAAAAAGGTGGATGATCCATTGTCAGTGGTCCATCTTATAATGATCTTCTAATACATCAGAAGAAGATGATACACTTGATTACTTGATTTGGAGGAAACATGCCTGCTGGTGCTACACGTTAATCAGAAAAGGCAGCATTGCCTCTCTGACCTTTATATAGCTCCAGGACAAGAAGTTTGAGGTATATTTGATGGTCCACTGTCCCTGGCACCCACATATGGCAGGGGTGTCCAACCTACGGCCCATAGGCTGCATGCTGATTTTGTGAGGACTTTTTTTGTTTATCTGTGGTGTTGGATATCATGAACAGTATGTACATACCTGATTTTTTGCTCATCAGCTTTCATTAGTGTTTGTGTATTTAATGTGTGGCTCAAGACAACTCTTCTTTTGCCAGTGTGCAGCAGAGAAAAAAGAAAATTGAACATCCCTGTTTATGGTTTAGCAGTTGAATCAAGCTTAAATAAAGGCCAGGTAAAGACTGCAGATAATCAATGAATGACAGATATTTTGCCCCCCAAATCAGTTGTCAGAATTAAGCCCAAATGAGCAATCGTACTCAAAAGTTACACTAAACATTCCTGTAGCATAATCTCCAAAGTGCCCTTAAAATAACCTCTAAGTCATTGTTTTAACTAGCAAAAGAAACAGGTCTCAACTGGCAAAGCAAACACAGCTCTTCAATGTCATGTGTCCAAGCCTCTTCTATTTGACTGCAACCTAAAATTTTTGTAAAAATCCATCCTGATGTAACTTGGGTTCTGAAAGCTGAACAGTATTTTCTAACTCTTAAGTACTGAGTGACCAAATAAGTTAGGAGAAAATTAAATTCCCACATCAGTTCTATAATATTTCTTATATAAGCGAATCATGCTGGAAGTCAAGTGCTTGCATTTGAAAAATAAAGGCCATGTTGAGATACCCATGCAGATGGTGGCTCTAGAAGTGAGAAGGAAAAAGTCAACCCAACCTCAGGAGTTGTTAGTAATTTGAGAATGATTTTCTTATTATAAATAAGATTGCCTTGCCTTTAGAGTCCTAAGAATCATTTGTAATTTTTGCAGTCTACATCCATATAGCACCACTAAACGCAGAACAAAGAACCTTGTCCTCCAGGTTATGTTACTTAGAAACAGAGGGGACAAAGAAGCATGCGAGGGCAGGGCAGAAGAATAAATAGAGGAAAAACTGGGAGCGTTCAAGCTCTCATTACATCTAACAAGCTGCGCAGAGTTCAGATATGGACAAATTCACTCGAAGGGAATAAGAAAAGGTGATGAGGAGTATCTTTTTCAAATAATAATTGGCCTTGGGGCTTGGCGCCTGTGGCTTAATGGGCTAAGGCGCCAGCCATGTACACCTCAGCTGGCAGGCTCGAATCCAGCCCGGGCCTGCCAAACAACAATGACGGCTGCAACCAAAAACTGGCCGGTGCCGTGGCGGGCGCCTGTAGTCCCTGATACTTGGGAGGCAGAGGCAGGAAACTTGCTTGAGCCCAGGAGTTGGAGGTTGCTGTGAGCTGTGATGCCACAGCACTCTATCCAGGGTGACAGCTTGAGGCTCTGTCTCAAAAAAAAAAAAAAAAATTGGCCTTGGAGGAGGGAAAGTTGCTGAAAGCAGCATGAATCTGCTCACAGCTGCATTAACAGGACTGGGAAGGAAGGAGGCAGAAGTTTACAGGGCTCCTCTGAAAAGGGCCCTAAGCTCTCATGTATCACATGTGGAGGAAAGCCCAGCAGAAAGAACCCTGCTGTCGGCTTGGCCCCTGTAGCTCAATGGCTAGGGCGTCGGCCACATGCACTGGGGCTGGTGGGTTTGATAAAACCAATACATTGTACCCCATAATTGCACCAATGTACACAGCTATGATTTAACAAACAAACAAACAAACAAACAAAAAAACAGCTGGGCTTTGTGGTGGGTGCCTATAGTACCAGCTACTTGGGAGGCTGAGGCAAGAGAATCGCTTAAGCCCAAGAGTTTGAGGTTGCTGTGAGCTGTGACACCACAGCACTCCACTGAGGGTGACAGAGAGAGACTCTGTCTCCAAAAAAAAAAAAAAAAATCCTGCTGTCCAAGATCTCCAGAAGAAAACAGCTTCCCAGCTTTCTTAATACCCTGTTATTGTAGTGGCAATTATCTGAGGTTCAAATCTAAATTCCTGCTGCCATAAGAACTGAATAAAAGTGTCTCTGTTGTTGCTATAAAACACTATTAAATGCTGTCAGGAATATCTTTTAAAATATACTCTTTTTATTACTTGTTGCCATTTTATATGACTAACTGAACTGATGCTCATAAAATTCATACAAGGCAGGAGAAAGGTGGACATTACCTTCATTGTACTAACAAACAAGTGAAAACGCACATTAAATGACTTGACCAATTTCTCTCTCTTTTTTTTTTGAGACACAGTTTCACTTTGTCACCCTCAGTAGAGTGCCATCTCACAGTAACCTCAAACTCTTGGGCTTAAGCGATTCTCTTGCCTCAGCCTCCCAAGCAGCTGGGACTACAGGTGCTTGCCATGACGCCCGGCTAGTTTTGTTGTTGTTGTTGCTTAGCTGGCCTGGGCTGGGTTTGAACCCACCAGCCTAGGTGCATGTGACTGGCGCTGTAACCACTGTGCTATAGGCGCAGAGCCAACTTGACCAATTTCAATAAAAATGTTTTACAGTTTCAGGCTCAATCTACAAGTTGGTCAGAAAAAGATCAGAAAGACCAGCATTTCAAGTGCATTTGGAAGGGAAAAGAGGGAGATTATAGTAAAACACCAAGCAGGAAAGCACAAGGGGTTGGAGAATGTCGATGGTGATGAAAAGCATAAAAGTATTTAAAGTGACATTTCCAGGAAGGAAAAGTTGCTGTTAAGAACACAATATATGCATAATTTAAGAAAATGAAAGTAACCCTGCCAGAATATTTCAAAATAAAATAACCTCTCTACTCTGTTGCTTGTTTTGTATATTCTCAATTCTGAGCCACTAATGAAATACAGAACTGCTATCGTTTTTGAAGCACTGATACATCTAAATTTTTTTTTTTAATTTGGGCTTCACATTTTACTTAACATTATTGTGATTAACAACTTAAATCACAAACTTACTTAAATAATCAAGGTCAACCAATCAGTGGTCACTTAGAGCATAAAGTTAAAATAAATAAGGGTTTCTGGTCCTTTTAATGTCTCCCAAAAGATGTCTGACAGTAACTTATTTTTATTTTTGCCTTTGCAAACATCCAATTTAGACACATAAATCAAGTCTCTATTTCATCTCTCACTAATTTTTAATTCCTGAAGTGCCCCAAACATATTAGTGGCTACATCTACATCTTTGCATCTCAAACCAACTTTTATTTGTCATAATTAAGCACAATCCCTTTCCACTTAAAAAAAAAAAATCTCCCGCTGAGCACTATTGTGGTTTTCACCTTACTTAGAATTTTAACTTTTTCTTTCTGTTTTCATTGTGCTAGAGTGGAATTTAGATTAATGCCAAATAAGATTTTAAGAACACTTGAGAAAGTGTTACTATTTATTTGGAAATGTGAGTAAGGCTTTTTTGTTTTTGTTTTTTTACATGGGGTAACAGTAGCAATGAGCATACCTAGCACCCAGATCTTTGTTTCTAATTATCATTCCTCAATAATAGGAATCAAGATTAGGGCAAGGTGTATGTTTTGTGCGGCAAAAAGCAAGTGTAAGTATTCAGAAACTGTTAGAAATATGTGAAAAGAACAACAGAAGCTGGAGTAGAGGAGTCCCATGGGTCAGATTTGGGGTCCTCTGAGTATCAGGAAGATGGACAGTTATTGACAACTGAATTATAAAAGAATCTATGGGTCTGAAGTGATTCTAAAAAAAGAAGAGGACTGAGCTCCTCCTTAAAGAAGAATGACTACTGACATATAGAAGGAATGCAAAAATTTGAAAACACAAATCTACAACCAACATTAAAATAATTAATTTGACATAAGTTTATCTATAGGTGTTTTAAATTTTGGACAGAAATTTATCATGGAACAAGATACTTGAACAGTCTCAATGTATCAACCCACAGATTACTTACTGATTACAAAGAAGAGAACATGCCTTTCAGGGCAGAAATCTGGTGTCCACCATCACCAGGAATGGGATAAATTGACATTATGTGCAATGGGAATATAGCAGTAATGTACAATCACCTGCATAATATTCTTACAAAAAAATTTAACCTCAATCTAATGATGCAGACACCACAGACAAATTTAGATTGTGGAGCAAACTATCAAGCAACTGATGTTAACTGTTCAAAAATGTCATTGTCAAGAAGCCAAACCAAACCAAACAAAAAAGTGGTACAATTGTTCTAGATTAAAGGAACTAAATTAAAGAGGAAGGTTAACTAAAAGCAGTATTTGATCCTTGATTAGATTTAGACTAAAAAGTTAAAAAAAAATCCATAAAAATCGTTTTTAGGACAATTGGGGAAATCTAAACATGGAATTACTTGCATAACACTATTGAATCTATGTTAAATTTCTTAAGTGTGATAACGATATGGTTTGTAGGCAAATGTCTTTGTTCTCAAGAAATGAATATTTAAGTATTTAGGCAGGAAATGCCTTATGACTGTAAGTTACTTTAAAATGGCTGAGAGAGAAAAGAGAGAGAATATGTAAAATGTTGACAATTTTAGATGACAAGTACATAGATATTTACTATTACTATTGTTTCAATTCTTCTGTGGATTTTTAAATTTTCAAATAAAAAATTGGGAAAAATGTATTCATAGGAGTTAATAACATGAACACCCTGACAAACATTACTTAGCTTGCAAGTAGTCACTCGCTTTCTGGTGCTCTGTAGAGAAGGGATTAAGAGCACAGATGCTGGAGTTAGATCGCTGGGGTCCAGCATTAGCATTTAGGAAATGTGGTAACTATATAAAATACTCAGCTTCTCTCTGCTGTCACTTCCATTTGTTACTTAAAAATAGTAAAAGCACATGAGGCCAGGCACAGTGGCTCACGCCTGTAATCCCGGCACTCTGGGAGGCCGAGGTGGGTGGATTGCCTGAGCTTACAGGTTCAAGACCAGCCTGAGCCAGAGCAAGCCCCATCTCTAAAAATAGCCAGGCGTTGTGGCGGGTACCTGTAGTCCTGTAGCTACTTGGGAGCTGAGGCAAGAGCGTTACTTAAGCCCAAGAGTTGGATTTGCTGTGAGCTGTGTGACACCAGAGGACTCTACCAACAAAGGGCAACAAAGTAAGACTCTGTCTCAAAAAAGAAAAGAAAAGAAAAAACCCCATAAGATTCACATAGAACTTACCCATAGGTTTACTGGGAAGATTAAATGAGAAAAGTCAAAGTACTTAGCAGGACCCACCTCATGGCCGGAGGTTGATGAAATGCCAATTGTGATAAGGATTATATGGATGGCAGGGGGAAAAGCCTCAGCACCTTAGCACCGCATTAAGAACTGAGGAATATAAAATGAGTAAGTGAAGAAGCCCTTAACCTGAAGTGGGCAAGTTCAGTAAAGAGAAACAACAGAAGGAAGGAGAAACAAAAGTAGGCAAAGATGTCTTGGTAAGAGACACGTGTAGAGGACTGATTAATTGCCTAAGTTTAGGGGAGTCAGAAAAGGCATTGAAAAGGAAACAGTATTAAACAGTTCTTTCAAAAAGAAAATTTGTGAAATATCTGCCCTCATAATAAAAAAGTTCATCAGGATATAATAAACACATTACAGTATTTCTCTTACTTAAAAGTTGTCATATTTATTTTGACGTTAGGGTGCTCTAATTTTGAGTTGGTTTACTGAGGAATCATCCCAGAAGGCTAGAAAGTTTTAACTTGACCATCATCACCTCTTCCAGCAACCCAAATCCCTATGTTTAAAAGAGGCACTGATAGATAATGAGCTGAGCTATACATTATTTAAGAAATAAAATCAGCTTTGTGACTGTGGGTAGACTAAAATGAAGTGACTCTCCGTCTCCTGGTGTGTGTGTCTGTGTGTTTTAAAGAAGACGATAACTGCTCCCAGTTTGTCTGCTGAAGGGCCTTAAACAGAAATTTGAAAACAACCTTAGTATCCATCAATAAGAAACTGCTGAAATAAGTGATGGCAAACTGGTCTTTCTGCCTTTAGCATTGTGAACTTCAATCCAGACCTAAACTGCTGTTAGAGAGACTTCACTAACCCTTGATTTCGGCTTGCCATTCTGCTCCTTATACTCATTCACCAGCTCCCCTCATGTCTACTGAGCTCATCCTACTAGTTCAAACACTCAGCCTGGCATTCAATACCACACATCATTATCTGATGCCTGCCTATCCCACCAGACTCATCTCCAGTCACATCCACAAACATACCAACTAATTTCAGTCGCCAAGAAAAAACATACCTTCTAATACCTCCACATTTTCACACGCAATGCCTTTCCTCCTGCTGTCTGCTGGACTGATACCTGGACAGGCTTCGACACTCAGTTCAACCATGACCATCTCCAAGGTATCAGTCCTTCACGCTGAGTTTGTAGCCTTCCTCCATGCTTTTATAAGCCTCTGTGCAGCATACTTTGATCAAAACTTATGTGTATGTTTACATATACATATTTTACCCTCCATTTTTATAGTTATTTTTCTCATTTAGCTTGCCTACTAGACTTAGAGCTCTTTAAATACAGAGTAACTGCTCTGAAATAGTGTGGAGTCTCCTGACAAAGACAGACATGACAGGTGTACAAGGTGTTAAAAGAATACAGAAGGAGGAATTTCTCTGCAGGGACGCAGGTATAGGAAAGAAGCCAGGAAAAGCTTTCAAGAGGAAATGTGAGCTGATTATTAAAGGATGAGTAGGAACTTGCCATGTGGATGTGTAAAGGGCCTTTTACTCAGACTAGCGGCATAAGAAAAGCAAGAGAGTCATGAAGCAATCTGCAGAGGGCTTGGAAATGTGAGGGTGGTCCATTGTGACTGGGTCCACAGAGCATAAAGGAGCCCTTCAAAGAGAAGGCAGTTGTCAGCCTAAAAAGAATCAAGAGATTTAATCCATAATTGTAAACAATCAATGGATTGTAAGCACTACACGACACAGATTACAATCTGATTATAATCAGATTACATTTATGTGTTTACAAGCCCATAAACTGATTTCTTTTTAGAATCTTAAGCAAGAATTAAGACCCATGATATGTAATGTCATAAGATAGGCAAACTAAACATATTTATTTTACTTTTCTTTTCTTTCTTTTTTTTTTTTTTGTAGAGACAGTCTCATTTTATTGCTCTTGGCATCACACAGCTCACAGCAACTTCCAAATCCTGGGCTTAGGTGATTCTCTTGCCTCATCCTCCCAAGTAGCTGGGACTATAGGTGCCTGTCATAACACCTGGCTATTTTTTTGTTGCAGTTTGGCTGGGGTTGGGTTTGAACCCGCCACCCTCAGTATATGGGGCTGGCACCCCACCCACTGAGCCACAGGCACCACCCAACGTATTCATTTTTCTAGTAAATGTTTTTTCTTGAAAACTGCACTCTAGTTTATTGAGATTACATCTTGTTCATCTGTTTAAATCCTTTTTTCATAGAAATACTTAGCCCTTACCTTTTCACATAACTCAAGAAAGTGAGCCCCATGGTGAAAAACCTATTGCCTTGGGTATAAAGGTGTATAAAGCATGGTGCCTGTCTTCATGGAACTAATAGTCTAGCAGAATAAATGATACAGATCCACAAATAATCACAATATAGGGAG
Organism: Perodicticus potto; assembly: GCA_963574655.1. NCBI lineage: Eukaryota > Metazoa > Chordata > Mammalia > Primates > Lorisidae > Perodicticus > Perodicticus potto. The sequence goes on along the minus strand of CAUYRH010015959.1, from coordinate 28,092 downwards.
GGCAGTATGAGACAGGTTCCATACACATGTTATAATAAAATGTGGAGAAGAAAGATATTTCCTGCAATGTAAGTCAGGGAGGGATAGAGGAGAATGTGGCATTTGAGCTAAGACTTAAGTTAGAAGTGATTTTCAATACACTGAGTTAGGAGAGAATAAAAACTAAGAAAACATATATATGGTCATTCACTTCCAGTCAAATATTTGCTTGGAATTAGGACTGATAGCAATGTAAAACAGCAAAAGCCAACCAAAGAGGGGAAAAGATAGAATGTAGACGATGCTTCTTTTTTTTTTTTTTTTTTTTGGCCCTTGATAGAAACAAATGTAGAATTATTAGTTTCTTTCAAATGTAGGCCAAAGTAGTAAACTGGAAAGAATTTTTTTCAGGAACTTAAAACAATTTGCTAACATTTCAGTAGACGTAGAACATAGTGTTTTACCTTTTCCCACATTCTTATTCTACCCTTTAAAGTTGGTCCTCCATGGAGATGGTTGAGGCAATTATCAACACCAATGAGGTTGACAAAGGAGAAGGAAGGTCAGTGTGAGTAGGATAATGGCAGAAAGAAATCAATCTGCATCCCATTTGAACTCACCCCGGAATCTAACCACATATCAAACCTCTGTACACATCCAAATTTCCATTCATCATCTGCACCTTCTCCCGTGTTCTCCAGCTCACCAAATAACATGCTAGAAACCTGGGAGTCTTCCTTGATTAATTACATCTTCTTCACGCTCAGCCACCACACCACCATTGTATTAAATGTTACTATGAGCCAGAGTCTGAGCTAAGTGCTTTGTATTTTCCATTTGATCCTCATTAAAAAATCCTATTTGATAGAAGTTCACGTACATTTTCTCTTCAAAAAAGTGGCTACTGCTCAGAAAGGTTAGGTGAGTTTCTCAAAAACACAGCTTGCAGTGGCACCACGTCTGTCTGCCAAGTCCACGCTCCCCACTAGGGCCTGATGCTGCATGCCTTCATTGCGCTCTTTGTTCCCACCACCACAACTTGAAACCAAGAGTTTCTCACCAGGATGACTGTAGGGGCCTCTAGTCCTGGTCCTCAAATAGGTATTCTCCAGATCACCAATGAGGAAATTCAGAAATTGGCCCCAACCTCATATTTTCTGGGAAGTGAGCCCCATGGTGAAACAGACGACATGCTTCTTCCAAAAGAGGCAGCTACTTCAGAAGCTCCACCCCACAGATTCCTTGCAGCAATGCAGGGCTGCTAATTTTTCAACAAAGTTCTGTTTACCACCAGCAACTAAGTATTTTTCAAAAAATAAATGATAAACACCCCCAAGCAAAACTAAATTCAATTGAGCATTAGATCTGACCCAGTAGCACCAGCTTATAACCTCCAAAGTATTAAGGAATTTCCCTACTTAAAATCTTCTGTGTTTCTCTACAACTTTGAGATTAAAGCTATTCTATTTAATATGACATCAAAGGCCTTCTAGGAGTTGCCCATTTCTACTTCTCCCACTGCCTCTCTCATCAGAGACCCTTCAAATATATATCCTACTCTGGATTGAGGTTCATACATTTCCTGCAATATGCCCCTTATTCTGGCATCTGAGGTTTTAGTGCATTTTTCTGTCTGCTCAGGGTATCCTATCCTTGACTGACCTAAGCCAGGATTTAGCTAGACCATCACAATTCCATCACTCCTGGTCTGGGATACTATCTCCTGAGATACGCTCTTACAGCATCCTTTGAAAAAACATGCCTGTATCAAAACGTGCCTTTCATCTAGTAGTAACATCATCTGTGGGCCTTCAACACTAACAGCAATGTGAATGCCTAGAGTTTTATGTTGCTGGCATGATACCTGCGGTGGTTGGCCCAGGATCAGATGGTAATAGCGTACATCTATTGAATGAATGCAGCAACTGAACACTCTGGAATCCATGAAGTCTTCCTTGATCCCCCAAAGTGGGAAGTGATTCTTATCCTGAATTCCCTCAATGCTTTATTCCCAACCCTTTCTAATTAGAACATAGGAGGAATAAGAGCCAGCCATCTCACCACCTGCTTGAAAGTAATGGTCCTTGTTTTATTCATCTTTAAATTTTCCCAGCACCTTCCTTAGCTCCATGCCTCTAGTAAGCTCTCAAATGACTGTGTCTGATAGACCACAGTAACTCTAGAAGCTAAGGTACCACAATTCAATTCTATTTCCTTCCAGTTCCTTTTCCAAGGGCAAATATTTTTGGATAACAAAAACAATTTCACGTGGGGTTAGGGAATGAATATTATTAGAGAAATGTGAAATAAATGGTTCAGAAGCACAGATAGCTATCCAAGGAAAGCTTTTATTTTAGAAAGGAAAAACTGGAGAAATTTTCTACTTCCAATTGATTATTTCCAAAAGATGGGTATGGTCAACAAAATATATTTTAAAACATGCTGTATTATGTATCCCATGATGGGCCCTAGCAAAAAACACAGCTTGGAGCTCTCTATTTGTATTCCACGTACTGACCACACACTTGTAATAGCAAACTTATAGAGAACTATCCTCTGGGAAGCACTCCACTTAACAGCCAGCACGAATCTTGCAAAGTAGGTTTAAAGAATAGGAAATTGCAGTTGAGAAAAGTTAAAATGTGCCTGGTTTCTCATACGAAATATGTCACAAAAACAGGACCCAAACATGTTAGTGACAAAGTACACGTTCTACTCTCTCTTTGGCCCCCTAGTCTCAGCCATCGCTCTGCTTGTCAGTCCTATAATTGCTAATAACTGTAAAACACATCTGCTTTGATTGTTTTAGTCTCCCTGAACAAAGAAATTCCTTGATTTTTATTTCTAGCACTATCAATCTTATTCTCAAATGTTTTTATACTAAAACTTTACCTTAAATTAAAATTCTACAGCATGTGATCGTATCTTTCATTAATCAGTTTAAAGTACAGCATATTATCTTCTTGGCACCAATTCCATTAAATATTAGAATTTCATGTGTTTCACCAAAGTTTTCTGCTAAAGTGTTGTGATTTGTTACAGGACATTATTCACTGCCAAAAATATTTTAAACAAAGAACCCTCCAAGTACCAGTACAACGGCATGAATACTCATTGGTGCTATTATAATAGCTTGCATTATATATTTCATACGGTTAAAGTATTTCTTACCTGAATTGTTCCATGGAGAATTAATGAACATGAAATACAATTCTCTCAGGTTAATGATAGGCTGGTGTTAGTAATTTCATTTGGTAGACTTTTTTATATTTGCTTCTTTAAGTATTAAAAATGTAAACTGTCCTTTTGGTTAGAATGGAGGTCAATTTATAGATTCACAAAACAGAAGAAAAGAATTATAAACTGAAATGGAAAATTTTAATGTAATAACTGAATTAAAATTAACTGAGTATAATTATGTACAGAATAAGCACATCTCTGAGAGATATGGGCTTCCAAAAAAAGCAACTCAAAAGCACAACTAATGTTAAGTTTTGTTTAGAGTTTTGTGAAATTATTACTTAGAAGTTATGGCTTTCAAGACATAGATTAGCCAAAATTATTTCAAGAAATATGTTCATCTAACCTTTGAGCTGGCACCTTATCCTGGCTATTCTCTGCCTTAAGACGTAGAAAGCTGCAAAACAAATGTCCAAAAAAAGAAATTCCAGATCTTTTCTCTGTAAGGAGGCTGGACTTGGGTATTTATCAACTTGTTACATTCCCGGAGACTTACACACATTCAACTTTCAGTGCTTTTCTGAAACAAAAAAAAATCTAGGACATGTTTAAAATAGTAGTATTTTTAGTCACCATTTTGTTATTAAAAACATTTTGTAATAAAAATATTAACCAATAATTGAAATTATGCTATTCGTCCATAGTCCAAATTCCAAATTAAAGTATTTCAGATCCTTTGTGACACTATACCTTCTAATTCAATTTTTTGTTTTCAGAACATTGATTTTTGATTCCTAGACAAAATGACTAATATAGACATTTAAATAGACATTTAAATGACTAAATAGTCATCTAAATAGACATTTAAATGACTATTGGACAAAACATCTGAAAAATAATTAAAACTTTTGATCAACTAGTAAGAAAGGCTGGTAGTTTTAAAGTTAATACATCTTTACTTACCTGTTTCTTACATACTTGTTCCCTTTTCTCTCCGACTTTGGGGAGGAAACATTAAAGTTTTTGGTTTTTGTTTTGTTTTGTTTTTTTCTTCCCTTCCACAGCATTTTCTTCCTGCATGACTGCTTTGGTTGTCAATAGCAACAAGAATTACAGTGAAACCTCAGCCATTTCACTTGAAGATACATAAATAACCCGGTTTGATAAAATAAAGGAAAGAAACTTAAAAAGCTAATAACAGTGGTCAGTGTTCAATCAGCTTAGAGATCTTAGAGGTAAAGAAAGAGATGATTTTATTATTCCTTTTCTTGATGAATGCTTTCCTTCTTTAAAACATGAAATACCCACTTTAACTTAGATTTGTGTATTTATTTGTATGATTTAAAATTAGGTAGAGAGAGTATTCTTTTGGATAATATCAGAAGAAAAAAATTCCAAGTCTAATGTGATTCAATTGAAGCAATAATTTAACTATTGATCCAGAATGATCACTTCGTATTTTGAAGGCACACAATTACATTTGCTTGCTAAATGTTGTTTATTTTGGTTAGGTTTACAACAAATTAGTGTTCACTTTCTATTGTTGTTAATTTTAAAAGAACTCACCATATCTTGATGCTGACACATGTCATAAAATAGGAAAACAAAATCACGTACAATTTAAGCAAACAGCTAGAAATAAAGCATAAATAGCTAATTACATTCTGGCTCACATATTAAGGAAAACTGGTGATGACCATGGTTATGTCTCAAAAGGAAAACATACAGATGGATACCGTTTCTTTAATACTCTTCAAATACCAATTTTGAATAATCTCACTTTCAAGAAAAAAAATTTGAAATTATTTTAAACAAAGATAAAACAACTTCCTAAACAACATAACATCATTATGTTCTAACTAGTTGTATTAGTACCAAGTAGCCAAGTAGTTCTGTATGATTTTGTTCTTATAATATCTTAAGCCTGGGTTACATTTTTTCTACCTAACATAAATTGGCCTTGATATACATAAATTTAGTAAATTTTATGGTATCAACATGTGTATCTGTTAGACTTTCAGCATAAAACTTTAGCCAATGTCCCATATTTTAAAATTTGCATTTTAAAATTATACAAAACTGCATTTTAAATCAAAGCAATGTTGGATGGGCATGGTGGCTGATGCCTGTAATCCTAGCACTTGGGAAGGCAGAGGTGAGAGAATTATGCAAGCTTAGGAGTCTGAGACCAGCCTAAGCATGAACAAGACCCCGATCTCCACAAAAAATAGAAAAATTATCTGGGTATAGTACATGCCTGTAGTCCCAGCTATTCTGGAGGCTAGGCAGGAGACTCACTTGAGCCCATCACTTTGAGGTTGCAATGAGCTCTGATGATGCCACTGTACTCTAGCCCAGGCAACAGAGTGAGACCCCATCTCAAAAAAAAAAAAAAAAAGAAAAAAAGCAATGTTAAACTTAGGATAGATTTAAAAGTTTCTGAGATCTATTCTCTACAAACAGATAAGGAAATTTTCACTTTTTGTAAAAGTTGCCAAAAATAAATGTCCCATGAGAAACACTAAAATAGGATTCATTAGTAACATACTATAGAAAAATACTTCCAAATTTTTCTTAATAATCATGAAACAGCCACAGTAGTGCAAGCAATACTGCCAGCAAGGCCACTTGGTTATGCTCACGGCTCTAGAACTCTCTCCTGCAACTTGCTTAACAACTTCTGCTTCAGTTCATCTGAGGGTTGTCAGAGATATTATGTACTTTATTATACATGGTCAAAATTAATAAGCACTCTGAGGAGTTTATGAAATTGTGATCATATAAACCAGAGAAACTAAACTAATTGGGTATACTTTTTCTTGTACACACTAAACACAAATTTACAGATTTGGAGCCAATCCTGGGCTTTGGACAGTGTTGAAGAAAATGAAGAATAAGAGAACTTAAGAGGCTGAGCATTTTTCTTATCCAAAGGTATGCTTATTATAGTTTAATTTACTGTAAGGAATTATAAAATGCCCAAATGTTAGGCCAAGTATAAACTTTGGAAAGGAACTAGTAAAATGCTGCAGACTCAAAGAGCTGATGCAGTCACCACATGACGCAGACTGCAGGCTTGCAGACTCCTAAGCAAGCAGCAAGCATGAGACATATTCTTCCTTACAGGTGACAAAAACTGAGTTCATGCCTGAAAGGGACATGTCCTCCCTGACACTGACTTCCACCTCCCAACCCTGACCATCCACTAGAAAAATAACTGAAAGTTTTCCATACCTCGACCTGAAATTTCATGCAATATTTTTCATTGTCAAGAGTTGGTTTTAGCCTGGCAAACTATTCACAGGCAAGTATCCAAATCTGCACATTTATAGCATCAACATCCAGAACAACAGGTCCCATGATCCTATAAAGCAGGAATTTAGGTAATACCAACTTTCAGTAAACTCTAAGTATAAAAGTGATAGAAGAATTCATCAGGCCTTACTTAACACAAGGTTAGAGACTGCAACATTTAACAAATCTACACACTATTTCCTCATAATTTTATACTTCTTTTCCCCCCAAATGATAATTGCTTCAAAGAACTCTTCTCCCTTAGTTAGGAAATAAAACTACATATTCTAATCATGGCCATACTAGACATCAAGATACAGTAAGTATTTTAATTCATCGATAATTTTAATGCACAATCTAAGGGGGACAATGGGCCTTGAAACCACCACTGTCTATCTTAAACACCAGAAAATATTAGTATAATCATGTGAACTGGGAACAACTTACTCAGTAGAAATTATTGTCATAGTAAATACATATAATATAAAATCAACTTTAAGCCCCTAGGTACGTTAAAAAAATACAACTAAGCATAAATTGCAATTTGTGTTTTTCTATTAATGATTGACGGCTTTGCTATTTGTTGGCATATAAACATTCGGCAGATAATTTCCAAGTACTCACAAAATCACAATACGAAATTAGACAGGAGGTACCGAAGGCTTTGGAAAAACATTTTAGATGGTTTCTATTTGCAAAGTCTATCCATGGAATTAGTTTCTGTAAATTTAGCAACACACACCTTTGGCCATTTAGGGATTTCTCCTTAGAAAATGAATTTGAGAACTTTGATTTATAAAAATAAGGCTAAAGGTTTTGAAAATATTGTTTTTGGCAAAGTAAGCATAAATCCCAAAATTCCTAATTGTTCCTTCCTTTTGTGTACATTAGCACAAATTTAAACTGTGATGACATAATTCTCAAATTTTAGAGCAAGTCAATGATATCTATAAAAGGCAATTCTAACCTTGAGATCTCATGAAGTTACATGAAAGTAATATCTGTTATGAAGAATTTATATTATTAATCTATAGCAACGGTTCTCATCCTGTGGGTTGCGACCCACAGGAACTGTATTAATGGGCCACAGCATTAGGAAGGTTGAGAACCACTGATCTACAGAATAGTTAATGAGATAATTGACCAAATGAAGTATTTGATTTTCAAATTTAGTTTACTTGGTTACTGACATGCAAATCACCTACGATAACTTTTTAGTCTCAAATTTACACTCCTCTAGCATCTAGCTCCAAGGTTAATGGATGGCAGAAAGTGAAGTTTTCTAACAATATATAATTGGGGAGGGACTGTTGTTCTCTAAAATCAACTGCTGTTCTCTAAAACTAAGAAATCGCTTTGACTATTTATATTTCTTTCCATCAGAGTTAAGAATAACAAGTTGATTTAACAGTATATCAGCAGGCTAAGTTTAAGTTAAAATTCTTCAGAAAATCTACAAAATAATGTGGAAGAAACAAATAGATATGTCACTATTGTACTTTATCATGTCTGGGCTGTAATACACTACTTTATTCTGGTTTTACAAGAAATGTTATTAGAAATTCTATTATGACCATAGTTATCTCTTTAATTATGTATTAATAGTAATAAAGCAATGAACTTTGAAAATGTAAAAAGAGAGTTTGGTGCAGTAAAAAAAAAATTCTTTTCTTTTTTCTAGTAACTAGTATATTTTGTACCTAATTTGCCGTGGCAGATTCCCAGGGATGCACTATCAGTCATGTTAGGCACATATAACTAGTATTTTTCTATGGTTGTAATCAGTGATTGGTATCACTTTGAAAAATTTTTGGTTTTTTTGACACAGACTCTTACTCTGTCACCCTGGGTAGAGTGCTGTGGAGTCATAGCTCACAGCTATGGGCTCAATCTATCTTCTTGCCTCAACCTCCTGAGTAGATTAGGACCACAGCCACCTGCCACAATGCCCCACTCATTTTTCTATTTTTAGTAGAGACAGGTTCTCGCTCTTGCTCAGGCTGGTCTTGAACTCCTAAGCTCAAGCAATCCACCACCTGTCTTGGCCTCCCAGTGTGCTAGGATTACAGACATGAGCCACTGTGCCTGGCCCCCACTTTGAAATTTTTTCAAGCCTAATTATCTTGGCTATGTTTTATTATCTTTTTAGACTATTTATCTGTTCCTATGAAGAAGTGAAAATCTTAGCCCTGGCAATGCTGAATCCTTACTCACCCTTCTGGTTGATATACAGGGTGACAACTCAGAATAGATTCTTAGTTCATGGTGGTCTCTTTGATTCTCCCAAGGAGATGGATGGGACCCTTACTGGATTGGTGCCCTCTCAGAACACACGATGAGCCACTTTTTATTATTATTTGCTTTTTCTTAGACAGAGAACTTCCCCGAAAACATATGTGCATCAGGATTCAGACCCATTGTCTTTAAGGCTCAGGAGTTTATGAGAATCAGCCCTTCCTCACACCCCAGTGGAAAAAAAGACTCAAGTCTGGGTACCGAATTTTGACATGTAGGGCACTTCCTACACACCCTGCTTTGAGTCTATTCCGGCCCAAGTAGCTTATACAAATCAGCCCTCCACGAGATCCAGGTGAAATAGGAAAATAATTAAGGGTCACTTGGATTGGACTCGCTGGCACACCTGTAACAATGAGGAGCTTTGGGGAGATGACCACTGATCAAGGATTCTGTTGTTCGTGAGTTCACCGGCCCTTATCCATGTAACAGTATAAACAGGATAAATGATGCCTAGAAACAATGTTTGAGCCTTTCCTCCTTACCCTAAACCATAATTTACATAGAAATAAATAAGTATATAGCAAAACAGTGATTAGTTTATTTATTGATATCTAATGAATACAAAATTAGTCTTAAAATGTCTCCCACTAATCACTTTGTAGAACCTGCTTATACCTAAGGGACACCTATCTATACTCTATTCACATTGCCTCTGGATACCAATTACATCAACTGTTTAAATATCTTTAAAATATATAAACTGGGGTGGCGCCTGTGGCTCAGTGAGTAGGGCACCGGCCCCATATGCCAGAGATGGCAGGTTCAAACCCAGCCCTGGCCAAAAACTGCAAAAAAAAAAAAAAAAAAGAAAGCTTCCTAAAAAAAAATAAATAAATAAAAAATAAAATATATAAACTAAAAAAACGTGGACTGGGTTTTAATCTATACTTAACACAGCAAACTTTAGGACACTGTTAGCAATCCTTGAATCTGTTTTGTCTGGTACGGAACCGTCAACCAAAGCCCTGTATGGTTCACCCATTGCAGCTAGATAGTCTGGCCTGGATAGGGCTCAACTTTCAGAAAACAAAGTATAGGCTCAGTGACTGTAGCACAGTGGTTACAGCACCAGCCACATGCACCAGGGCTGGTGGGTTCGAGCCCAGTCCTGGCCAGCTAAGCAACATGACAAATGCAACAAAAAATAGCTGGGCGTTGTGGCGGGCGCCTGCAGTCCCAGCTACTTGGGAGGCTGAGGCAAGAGAATCACTTAAGCCCAAGAGTTTGATGTTGCTGTGAGCTGTGATGCCATAGCACTCTACTGAGGACGACATAATGAGACTCTGTCTCTAAAAAAACTAAGTACATAGATAATGCTTCTTAAATTATGTATAAAACAGCTTTCTATGAAGTGCACGTTTATGCAATTCATCATATGTCACCTTTTATGAAACAGCTTTTTAAAAACCACCACTGGTGTCATGGTTGGAATGCTGTGGCCTCTTCTACGCCACCACTCACATGCTGTGAAGGACCACATGAAAGTCTTCTTTCAGAACTACATGCAGGAAAACCATAATTTCCCCCAAATAACTGATTCACTTGTTCCCCTACCAAATAATGTGGATATATGAGCCATAACACTTCCCTTTTACCTTTCGCTACCAGAAACTAAGATCCAAATCATAAGACATATTTAAGCTTGTATATATGCATTTTAATAACCTCCCTCCCTACATTTGTTATTTTACTCCCTTTTTCTTCCCTCTAGCCCTGGATGATTCTATTTTTCTATTTTATTGAATGAATTACTGGAAGATACTTCACATCCTTTTCTAAACAAAATAGGGCATAAACAAGTAGATATAAAGAAATCAATTCTGTCTTTTAGTTTAAAATATATAAACTAAAGTAACATCTAAGGAATAAAAAATAGAAGATGTCTAATTATATAATTTATATAAGAAAATTTATAATAGCCCACATCACAAAATCTCAAAGCTGCAAATGCTGGCGTGGATGTGGAGAGAAGGGAACACTTTTACACTGCTGGTGGGACTGCAAACTAATACAACCCTTTTGGAAGGAAGTATGGCGAATCCTCAAAGAACTCAAACTAGACCTCCCATTTGATCCTGCAATCCCATTACTGGGCATCTACCCAGAAGAAAAAAAAATAATTTTATCATTTATCTGCACTAGACTGTTTATTGCAGCTCAATTTACAATTGCCAAACTGTGGAAATAACCTAAATGCCCACCAATCACGAATAGATTAACAAACTGTGGTCAAGGTATATAACATTGAATACTTACTATTCAGCCACTAAAAAAGATGGAGACTTTACAACTTTTCTATCAACCTGGATGAAGTTGAAACACATTCTTCTTAGTAGAGCATCACAAGAATGGAGAAGCAAGAATCCAACGTTCTCAATTCTGATATGAGGATAACTCATGACCTAGTACATGGTAGGGGGCAGGGGGAGGGGAAATGGGGGGGTCATAGTGTGGGACACATCTCTTAGAGGTGGGACACAACTATAAGAGGGACTTTACCTAACAAATGCAATCGGTATTACATGGTTCTCTGTACCCTAAATGAATCCTCAACAATAGGATTCAACAATAAAAATAAAGAAAATGTATAATAAAATGAGAGTTCTTCGGTTATAACACTAATGTAGAAACAGAAAGTCTCTATAATTCCCCTGTATCTAAATTTACACAATGATGACGACGATGTACGTTTAAAATATTGAAAAGCACTTAAATATGCATAAATATGGGATTGTTTATCCCTAACCCCTGGGCCGAGGACTAGTGAGGTCTGTCTGTGGCTTGGTCGGAACTGAGCCACACAGCAGGAGGTGAACAGCAGCAAAGCTTCGTCTGTATTTTCAGTCGCTCCCCACTGCCTGCCTCACCACCAGAGCTCTCTCCTATCAAATACCCTCCACTCCACTAACCTCAACCCATGAAACCAGTCCCTGGTACCAAATAATTTGGGGACTTCTGACTTAAAAGAATGAGCTAGGTTTATGTGAACTGCTAAGGGTTGGTTTCCGAAATGTAATATTACAAGAAAGTAGCAAGATACAGAATAGTTTGTACTTTATATATCATTTTATATAAGAAAGAAAATTTTAGAAATTTTACAAATCTCTACAAAGATCAATAGGAAAGACTTGTCTGTTGGGGGTCCAAACTGGATGTCAGGAAAATAGGAAAGTTAGAGATACTTACCTTTGCTGCCTTCTCTGTCTTAGTGTGTATCTTCTAATTTTTTACTTAAGAATGTTAATTTTTTTAAGAGAAGACAATTAAAGTATGCTATGTAAAAATTGGGATAAGGATTAGAATAACTAATGCAAAAGTTATATACACCTTCACTTTGAAAGATAACTTTTAAACGTATTTTGGTATAACACTGTTCTAATATTTCCTGAAAATCTTTTTATCGAAACAGATATTTAAAAAATGGTATTCAGATCTCAAAATTCTACAAACTCCTCCTTAATAGGTCATAAGTCTAGTAAAACACAAGCACACTATATGCACAAATATAAAAATTATGGCTGAAGTATAAAGCTAATAAAAGATCAATGAATTTAGCAATTCCTAAAAAATGCGTGAGCCTTTCTTACAAGTAAAAAGACCTTACATCCATTAAAAAGTAGACAACTGATAAGCAGGAAGGCAGAGGGAGACCCTGGCAAACAGACAAATCTCACTCCATCCTCCCAAAATCAGCCAGTTGCCCCTAATCTGTGGGGAAGCATGTTAAGTGGGAAGAAATGCACTTTCACTGACTAGTCAGAGGGTTTTCTTAGGAGAGGGTGGGGATCAAACCATCCTAAGATCAAGCAACAGATCAGACTCTGGATATGGGATTGCCAGAGCCTTAGTCAGCACTGCCATCCTATCTTTCCCTTTAAACTACTTACTACCAAGTAAAAAGCTATTGGGCAACTGATAAAATTTCAAATGTATCTGCCATTTAATCACACCGTTTATTCTGCAGAAATACTGAAAACATATAAAACAACAGTCTTAACATATACTCAAAGTTATTTTAGAATTGTTTGCATTAGCAATATGCTAGAATCAACATACTCATCAATATGAGAAGAGACTGGTTTATAAATTATGGTCTAGCCATACAACAGAATGCTATGAGTCCTAAAAAAAGTAGAGACTCTATAAAGAATGCCCTTCAAAATGTACTGTTAAGAAAAAGAAGCAAAGAAAAGGGCAATGTATACAGTATGTTTTTATTTGTATAAAATAGGTAGGTGGGGGAGATATATAGAAATTTAGCCATAGGTATGTAAAATCTGAAAAGCATACAAGAAAACTGACAATACTTATAGCTCTAAGGAGGGGTATTTGTGGAAATAAATGCATTTTCTCTTAAAAACAAACAAACATTTTAAAAATACTGCTTGGAAAATTTTAAAAACCTGCAAAAAATGGGAAAGGAACAAAAATGTTTATGGCCTTGAGGGCGAGTAATGAGGGTGAGGCCATCAGAACCCTTCTCTCCAGTCCTTTCACGCCCCCAATGATGGAGGTCCAGCCCTGTGATAAACATGCTCCTTATTCACTGAAGGATACAGCACCAATCACTTAACATCACCAATTATCACCTTGAAAGCAGTCAGTGGTTTCAATTGTCTCAAAATGCATACATAGAACATGAATTCTACAGATAAAAAGCACCCAGAAGAAATGCTAGACCTTACACTTGTTACCGGAGGGGAGGATGAAAAAGCATGCCTGTGGTTTTGAAAACTTATCAAAGTTTCCTGGTAGCAAACATAGTGTTATTTCTGAGACCAGAAATTCCTCTTTGTCCCAAGGTATATGCATGTGTATACTTCCAAGCAGCGATCTCTGTAGCAGGTGTCTGAGGATAGATCCAGCTGATGGACTTGCAGAAAGGAGACATCTTCCCTGCACTTGGCCTGCATTCCCACTTCAGAAGGACTAAAACATCTAATCCATAAAGGTTAAGACCTACCTGGATTAACTTTATGAAGGGATCTCAGGTAATTAGTAGATCTTAATAGCATTATATAAAGATCAGTTGTAATTGGGGAAGAGAATGAAAGAACAAGGTAATTTCTCTGAAACTTAACTTTGAAGACCACGCATACTCAGAAATTACCTGTTTGAAAAGGTCAAGCTTCTTCAACAAGATTTTAGTTTGAAAACTATATTCCAAGACTACTTGAAGTTAAACAAAGTACATGGTGTTCTTAAACAACGTTTCAAGGAAAGCGGCAGCTGAATAACCTTAATCAAAACTTCACTTCCTAAGGATTTGGGGATTCAGGTTTAGTGCCGAAATTGTAAAATTATCCACTGCTTTGCTTTTATTTTTATCTTAGAAAGAGAGAACACCAAATACCAGATTGTGCACTCTCACCTCAAAATCTGGGCAGGGAGGTAACAGATTTAGGACAATGAAGTGCGCTCAGTTCCATTAAGCCAGCCCCCAAACCCTGCTAGTGATCTTCCATATGGCTCTGACCGGATGGCACACACATACCTTAAGACTCCTAGTTACTCCTGGGGTGCATATGATTGTACAAGTATCAAAAAAATTGCTTTATGTATAAAATACTAATTTGTGTTCAATGGAAGTTGCCATAAAACTTGTAGACTAGTTGGAAAGGCATTCACTAGGAATAACGTGTGGAGAGCAATAGGTATAGCACTTCAAGACAGCTTCCTATACTTCTAATTTGCTCTTGATTATGCTAAAGACAGTCTCCAAAATCAAAGTAAAGTATAACCTATCTAATTTTAACTTGCAACAGGGGGTCAATAACCAGTGTATTCTGTTTCTGACTGAGTTTCTGAACCCACATATAAGAAGTGAAATTTAAATATTTCATTTACTGAATCAAGGGCTGGGTGCAGTGGCTCACGCCTGTAATCCTAGCACTCTCGGAGGTCAAGGCAGGAGGATTGCTTGAGCTGATGAGTTCAAGACCAGTCTGAGCAAAAGTGAGACCCCATCTCTACTAAAAAAAAAAAAAATGAAAAACTGAGGCAACAGGATCACTTGAGCCCAAGAATTTGAGGTTGCTGTGAGCTATGACACCCTGGCACTCTATCAAGAGCAACAAAGTCAGACTTGGTCTCAAGAAATAAATAAATAAATAAATATTTCATTTACTGAGTCAAAATTCTCTGCTTAAACTAATAGCCTTTTCATGTGAAATGCGGAAAGAAATTCAACAATTTTTTGACCATTGTTTCCAATGTCCATATCATCAGCCACTAAAATATATTACCAATCTGACGTTATGTGGCAACTCCAAAGTGCCTTCAGAATTAATTACTAATATTATCTCTCTTTACATTTCACTAACCTAAAAGTTCATTTAAAGCTGGTAAGAATCTAAAATTTTTACTTTACACAGAATAAGCAGACAGAAAAATGAACTTCAGAATATAGCAAAGTCCAGTTCTAGGTATAAGATTTATGTCTTTTCAAAATCTCCAGCAGACACATAACAAAACATTTGCATTTTCCCTGGTCTTAAGGATAAATTATATAAAACCATCCTAATTCACATCATTTCCTTCAGAAACCACAGATTGCTCACTCACAGCCAAAAAACTCAGAAACTGAATAGCTTTGTTAAAACTTGGAACTAGTTGTACTTGGGAGTTTTTCTTCACACTTACATATATATATAAAGTGTGCTTTCAACATTAACACTATTGTCTTAAGCTACATATATAACCAAATCTCCCAATAAACAGAAAGACAACCACACATGAATATAATATCTAGATCCTATATATTCTTTTCTATATTAAGGAAGTTTTCAGATAGAATTTACAGCTTCAATGTACCTTGAAAATTTGCCTGTAAAATAAGAAAATGACAGCTAAGAAATGTTAGTCAATCACGTACAAAAGTTAGGACCTGAACTCGGTTATCCCAAATTATCTAGTGCTTTTAATTAAAAATTATCTCCATAGCATACATAGCTTTTTAAAATAAAGTATACAAAACCTGAAAAACTGGATTACTGAGGTTTCCACTTGGTCATAGAGAAATGCTAATTAAAGTAAAATATGCCAATAAGATGATGCGAAAGGAATAGATTACGAAGTAATAAATGGAAAGATTCTGTGGTAATCTCTGATTGAGGTGCCAGGTGCTATAGTACATACCCAGCAGTGTGTGAACATACTAAGAAAATTTCACCTGATGATAAAAAGCTTCCTCAATAATCAGTAAAGCCCAAGAAAATTAAATTTTGAATTTTTAGTATGTTAGGGAGCTGCTTAAGAGTCAAGAACACAAAACACAGAATCAAAGAATACAAAGAAGCCAAGTGGATAACCTACAAAAAACTATGAAGACACAAGCTGCCAAATTCGGGAATGGGTCATGCTTTCCCTAGCAGGGCAAGAATGTTGGGACAGAATGTTAGGTGGTACAGGCAGGAAGCAGAAGGACAGCTTCTCTGCCCATTCAGGTAGTATCCCTGATCCTTCCTTCCTCAGTCCCAGAGGGAAGGACGTAGTGAGCCAGAAAGGGAAGGTGAGCAACTCTAGCATCCTGCAGTGTTAGTCAGTCTCACCAAACAAGTCCCTGGAAAGAAGGGTACCAAGTGACAGGGAGATGCAGCATGTTTTGCATAGGTGTGTATATGTGATTCTTATGAATACTGTCTAAACATCTCACAAATGCTTAATCAAATGGAACAGACACTCACCAGAGTCACTGCACTAAGGCATACAATGCCTCCATAATAAATAATATGAGGGTACTAACCTGCTCCCAGGTACACACATACCTTCTGAGGGATAAATTGAGAAGTTCTATGCATAGGTGGGAATAGTTGGTTTTGTTTTGCTGTGCTGTTTTGAAGGAAAATGCCACAGGGAATCATTTAGAAAGAGAACCAGGCCACTTTTGATAAGGAAGGAAAAATGCTCCTCAGGGGAAAGAACTGTATGATTATCTAAGGGTTGAAAAGGCAAAAACATTTTTTACATTAAATTTCCTATAAGCTTTTTGAAATCTTTATAGGTAATCTGTTACTAGATTTAACTGTCAAAAAATAGCAAGGCATTTTCTTTGAATAAATGTAGTAACAAAGCTTTTAATTTTATAAAGGCTTTCTTTAAAAAATAATCAAGGCTGGTCAGAGCTACTTCATGTGACCCACAAGCCTCTTTTTGGTGCTGTCCTGGCCCCTTTGAACTGACCTCTTGCCCCCACATTCTTCTACCTGTTTATATCAAAACAAAGACAGGCTGAGCTCTGAACTGACAAGAGACATTTGGACCATCTAAGATTCTGGAAAAGTAAAACACAGAAGGAAACACTCATCTTTGAACTTTATAACCTTGCCATCTTCACTGTTGATGGTAAAGAATCATTTAGCCTTTTTTAATTGAAAGGAAAATTATTTTATTGCAACATAGAGAGGCTCAGAATCATTCTTAATTTTGGCAGTATAAATATAAAAAGTATATATATATATATCATGCCCCATGAACAAAGACTCTAACAGAACAGATATGTCCCACACCCTACATTGTTCCAGTAGCAGCATTCCTTTACATTTTTTAATTTTACCAAACACATATGTAGTACTATGTATTTACTGTGCACTAGTAACAGTTTTAAAGGCTTTCCAAATTACAACTCATTTCAACCTCGTTATGGTCCTCTGAAGTACATACTAGTATAGATTTGCTTTTGAGATAAAAAAGGGAAATAAAGTACATAGACGTTGAATAACTTGCCTAAGATCACACAGCTAACAAGAAGTGTAACTAGAATTTAAACCTAGGCAGTATAACTCCAGAGTCCATGTTCCCCTCCAGCACGCTGCCTTTCAAACTATCACCAAATCTAAGATAAACTGTGATTTGTTCAATCTTTCACATTACAATTAATGTGCAAAACCATTTTATACATTTTCAATAATTAACTCATGCTATGTTGTAGTTTTTTTCCAAAATAAAGGTATACAAAATTCTTTTAAAATAGTGTTTCATATCTCCTAGGAAAGCTACAGAAAGTATAATAAAGTCTCTTGCATGTTTACATTTTGTAAGGCTGCTGCACTCAAATTCAGAATCACCTAAGCAGGTGCATATTACAGAAAATTTAATTACATGGTACAGAAAAATAGAACAGCTCTTAGAGGCACTTCCTGGGGAATTCCACAGTTGATGAACCTCTCAGAGCTTGGAGGAGTTTTTTCTCCTTGGAATTCTTTTAGCATACCTGGCAGAGAGCATATGTGCCCCTAAGCCTCTGCCTTTAGGGAAGGTGCACTCCCCTGCTGCTTAGGGAAGTCTGCCAATGCAGTCTTGTCCTGGGTGGGGCTAGGGGACTGAGCACACATCAAAGCACTTCACATTCAATTTAGGAGGTTCCTGCAAATTAAAGCAGCAAAGAAGGAGGAAGCTATCTCCATTTCTGCAAAACACACTATCCATTTTTCAAATGGTGGTGCATGTGTCTATTGGGCCGAGGGAAGGGTATTCTCTTTAGCCTTTGGTTATGAGAATTTGATCGTTTCTCCAATTCCATACCTGCAGCCTCCAGCTGCGCAAATATTTCTGAAGCTGTGGTGTAATTGGCAGAAGACTAAATTCTACCAAGCATCACTCTTCTTTTTGATCATCTTCCCTTAAAAACAATGTTGAACAGACTACATAGTGGGGGCACAGCAGCTTTGCCGGATTTCTTTCGTTACTGGAAACTCCTAGTAAACATCCCAGCATCTTCCAGAAAGCAATAGTTTCACTGTGCACAGAGTCTCACCCGGTGGTTTGCATATACCAGGGAAACATTCACCTTTCTATTCTTACTAGAGATGGTAGCTTGTATGTACAAGTAGAGTCAACCTGTCACTGTCTCCTTTCTGCACAAAGTTAAGGAAAAAAATCACAAGCATTCTCCAGAATTAAAACAGCTGCGGGAATGCCTAACTATTCTGAACTTGAATTTAACTATTTAAACTCTTTAAAGAGCTTGACTATTTATACTGCCAATCCAGTCCTCAGGCAGCTACTTTACTGCTAGTTCTAGGCTTCTTAACTGCCCTTCCTTTTGCTCTTAGTCCCTCTTCCATTAGCAACTAAACATATTATTCCATTGTAGACCCTAACTTACTTTCCATCATATTAGCAGCGATAGCCACCTAGCACTGTAAAGATGCACCAGATACTTACTTGATCATTTGGGGACTTTCATTTCAGGAGGAGTGGGATAAAATTTTAAGATTTAGATAAACTGCTGGGAACAAATTTACTAAGTTGTTCAAATTTTTGCAATGTAGCTCTAAATTTTACCATCAAAATATCCATTTGTGATCATGGAAAAAGTAAAAATCAGTGTTGTGATTTGGCACTTATTATATGAGGTTGATTACTCATAGAACATAAAAATAATGGGGTTTTTTTAGAGGTTTTATTTGATTATACTGGGTGGTCCATTTAGAAGACCGTCAATACAACCTTAATTAAAAAAAACAATTTACAAATAGGCCACTTTAAATAAGAGCTATGAGGCAGATTATATAACTACTATAAGGTTCAGAGTTTATTTTGTGTAAATATAGTCTAGACTCATTATCTTACTCCCATCTCAGACCCTGGAGCAAAGAAAGAAATAAATCTGTTGAGAAAACAGGAAGGAGCTGGAGATATTGGGGACAAATGATAAAATTAGCATTTTAAGAGGCGCTTTGTGACAAACAAATCTGGCACCTTAATACAGGTAGCTCTGATGGGAGAGGGGCAGAAAAAGGAGTTGGAATATATTTGAAAACTCCCAAGTCAGGCAAGGCCAAGCCTTGCTCATTAATGAGCCTTCTGGTACATGGAGTAAAGCCATGAACCAAGGTGGAAGTCCTACCTCTCAAAGAACTGAAGTCCCAGGTGTGATACTTACGCTGACACTGTCCCCAGGACTGGCGAGCCCAGCCCCAGCAGCAGTCAATCCTTCCACCATAACGACACAGGCCAATCGATGACACTATTTGCCTGGGCCACCTACCAAACAGAAAGATTCAAAATAAATAAATACGCTCTTGAGATTAAAAATAATTACCTCGGTTATTATTTTAGGAAAAAAATGTTAAACCACACCCAACAATTTTCTACAAACTCCTTTATGCCTGCAGAATTTTAAGGATAAAACACCTTCACAGAAATAGTTCTGCTATGATCTAATTTCAAATTTCAGACAGTTAAACACCCCCTCCCCCAAAGATAACAGCACCTCTTTCCTACACAAAGGTAGGAAAAAAGGGAGAGAAGATCCTTTCTTAACTAGAAATAGTACCAGCTAAAACTAACAATTCTCAAGGCTGCCACTCATAGGATAGTTTCTGAAGCTTGAAACAAAACATATTCCTCAAAAACTCACACCTGTTACTGGAGGAAAACTAGTTTTGACTGATCTACCGTATAATGAAAAGTATTAAATAAGATACGTCAAAGCAGACAAAATTTTCTGCTTCATGGATGGGGAGAAAGGGCAGAAAGAGGCAGGTCTTCCAAAACCAAATGAAACAGCTTTTTCTGAGTTATAACTTTGGTACCCAAGAAAAGAAATGTACTAGAAAAAAAAGTCCAAATAATAAAGTGTAGCTGACATCCCAAGTGTCCTTGTGGTTTGAAACTTGCCTGGATCAAAAATCCATATTCTTTTCCTCTCTAACGTAAATAACGACTAAAGAAAGTAAGCAGTTTCAGGACACAGATGTATCTACCAGATTACACCTGAATTGACTTTTTTTTTTTTTTTTGCAGTTTTTGGCCGGGGCTGGGTTTGAACCCAGTAACTTCGGCGTATGGGGCTGGCGCCCTACTCCTTTGAGCCACAGGCGCCGTGCCTAAATTTACATTTTAATTGGCTGTTTCAGACACCTTTTAAAGCTACATTAAAAGTATATGCATATCACGTGATACATTTCTTGTCGCAAATCTGCGTACAAGAAATACACAACATACCCAAGTGGGGGGGCAAACAATTGCTTTTATTGATGAAAGTAAAATTAAATCGAAAGTTCTCTGGCTTCAGGGCTTGGAAGGAAAAAAAATTTCAAAGTCTAGCCTCTGGCTGAGACTCACACTTTCTCAAACATTCTTTATCTTTTCAATTCTGCTTTTCCTTTACCTGCCCTTTTTACCCCCAGGCCCAAAGTACAAAATAACCCCGAACTTTCTATTTCCCTCCCACCTCCACCCCAGGTAGTAAACAAGCAGTGGCGCTTTTTCTAGGCGCTCCCTTGGTTCCCCTCGATCCCCTCCAGGTACAAGAAAGCCACTCAGTTGTGGAATTGATTCGTTCCGAGATTGCAGGTAAAACAGGTGCGGCGTCTCTCCTGGGGGCCGCGAGAAGGTGGGGGGTCGCCGAAGGAGGGCAACCGGCTGGCTGTGTGACCCCAGAGTGAAACCTCTCAGCAGCAGCAGCAGCCGCAGCAGCCATGTGCACGCCGGCGAATCCGTCTGGAATGGTGAGGAGGTGGGGCGAGCGAGGCGCCCTCACCACAGACACACTGTCACTCGCGCACACACCGGAGCAGACCCGGAGGCGGGGGAGAGGGCGCCGCGCGCGGCGGCCGGAGGCCGGGCTGAGTGACAGCGGAGGCGCAGCCCCGCGTTGTCGGAACCTGTCCGAGCACGCGGCAGTCGGGTCCGAGGAGCGGCGCCCCGCACGTCCCCTCTCCCTCCCCCTGTCTCTCAGCGCCTCTCCCCCAGGAGAAAGCCGAGTGGGGAGGCAAACGGGTCTCCCCCGGCAGCGCGGTCGCCGCCCACCCTCGGTCTAGCCGGCCTGACAGCTCCCAGCCCTGAGCAGGGGCTCCCGCCCCATAGCCTGGAAGTTTCCCCCACCGAACAGCTCTCTTCCCCGCCAAGGGGGTCCCGCGCCAGCCCCCGCTTTGGGCAGCTACCTGGCGGCCTCAGAGCTGACGTCTGGGGTTCGAACCCGTCTCTCCCCCAGTACTAACCCCCGAGCCCAGAGTCGGGGCGGGCGGCCGGGTTCCCGGGCTGGAAGCGGGCGCGCCCCTGGCTTCGGGCCGCCGCTCAGAGCGACTCGACGGCTGTCCTGCCGTCACGGCTGTGCGGTGGCCCAGCTCCGGAGAGAGGAGCCACCTCCGTGACCGCTTAACCCCGCGGAGAGTGAAACTAGCGCGGGAACGAGGAGAGGGCGCCCGGGGGCCCTACTCACCTCCCGTCGAACTCGGCGGTCGCCTGCAGGTAGAGCGAGGACACCAGGACCAGGGCCAGGAGAAAATCCATGTCTGGGCGGCGAGTCCCGCCGGGCAGCGCAGCTGCGCGCGGGAACAGGTTGGCGTGGTGGGCGCAGAGGGGAGGCGCGCCCGCCGCCTCGGCTCCCCGGAGGAGTTGCGAGTCCCCTAGCCGCCGCCGCCGCCGCCGCCGCCGCCCAGGCTATTGCCGCCACTCCCGGAGGGCAGCGGCGAGACGCGCAGCCGGAGCAGGTCTGCGGCGCCGCGCCCGGAGCCCCCTCCGGCTGCTCCCTCCCCGCCAGGGGAGGCGCTGCGGGGGGAGCCGCACCGCCCGCGGGGAAGTGGGGGGACGAGGTGGGGGGCGCGCTTGCGCCCGGCTCGCCGCCCTCGCAGCCCTGGGCGCGGGGCGAGGGCGCTCTGCTCCTCCCGGGGGCCTCCGGGGCAGGCAACTCGGGAGCGTGCTCCGCGGGAAGGCGGCCTCTCTGGGAGTCCCCCAGGCTAGGAGAAAAGTTGCAAGCCCGGCCTGGGGGAGGAAAAGCAGGGCGCTCGGCAGGAAAGGGCTCGCCGGGCAGGAAAGGAGCCCCGGGCGTAGGTGCGGGCTCCGCCCGAACAGGTGGCGACCGCACGGGCGAGCCGCGGCTTTCACCGGAGGGCGGAGAAGCCCGAGACCGGGGAGGTTTATGGGACTGGAGCTGAGCGGTGTCTTACTGAAACCACAGCACGACTTGGACAAATTAGCAAAGGCAAACTCAGGGAGTTTGCTTCTCCCGCGGAGTTGGCAAAGGCATTTTTTTTTTTTTTTATTTTGTAACCAAACGAAAGAAACGTTTGGCTCTCCAGTTGTGTTTTGAAGAAGAAACGTGCAGACTATTTGTACCTCCGCCAGCACGGCTCCGAGCACATTAGGGTAGATAGAGCTGCCCCTCTAGGGCCAAGTGGCCTCAAGAGAGGGAGGACTGTTAACCGCTTAATAGTCTTGTGGTTGATGTTGTGGGGATCATTTAGAAACCATTTTAAGTCATCATTGCTCTGTTGTTGCAGAGTAAAAAGCATTGTACTAAAACTGTGTTCAAATGAAAACACACATTTCTCTCTAAATACACATTAAAACATAAGTCTGATCAAATCACCCCTCTTCTGAAACCCCACCCGGAATGCCTGCCCTGTGCAGTTATCTGACATCTCCCTTGTCAGGTGGTCTCTTATCCTTTCTCCCCTCAGTCCATGGCTGCAGGCATGGCCCCACCTTCGGGTCAGTGACTGGCTGGATCCGGATGCCTACATGGCTCACCCCTTCATTGAGGACTATCATGACCTCGTTTAAAATTGCAGCTTACCCACTCCTCCTGCCCCCTGCCCTGTTCCACTTGGTCTTTTCTCCATACTGCTCATCTTCTGTTTTACCATGGTGTTTGCTTACTTCTTGTTTGTGTATTTTCTTTCTGCTAGAATACTAGCTCTGCAAGGGCAATTGTCTTTGTGCCCTGCCTACAACAGTGTCTGGCACATAGTATTCATAATGTTTGGTGAATGCATAAAATACATTACAACGCCCTCCCCTCCACCGCCTTTATTTTCTTTTTGAGGTCTCCACAACTTCAAAGTTTTAATGGAAAGTTCTGTGGCAGGGTAACCTCGCTATCCTGATCTCTCTTAGTGTGTGTAAAAAACAGGAATTTTCTGCAAGAAAAGGAAAAATAATGGTTTCAACTTAAATGACTCTCTGATTTCTAAGTTATTTTCTGTTAGCAAAACAAGTTTCTATTTTAATCTCAAGAAACATCCAGGCCAATTCAGGCCTGGGACATTATTTTAGGCAAACAGCTTGGTGTCATCCATTTCAGATCCTTCTAATGAAGTCCAAAAATGTAGGAGTCAAAATATTTTTTCTGCAGAAAATCAAATTTTTGTAAGTGTAATGTAGGCTTGGTTCCAGGCTCCAGTGGTTACCCCTTTGCTGTTTTTTGATTGTTTGTTTGTTTATTGTTTCCTGAGTTGGACTTGCAAACAAGGCCCACCAGAGCAATAGATGATTAGGGAGAAAGGGGCTAACCTACAAGCTATAAAACTGGAGGGAGAAAGAAAGGATGAAGAGTGATGGGTGAAAAATAGGATGGATATCTGTAGCAAAAGTGTAATGTCCCATCTGCATTCTTTTCCTTTTTTTTTGGCCTAGAAACACTTCATTCATCTGCCTTTTACGTTTGGATAATCTCCACTTACCCTTTGGGTCTGCACTTAGTTGACACTTACCCAGGAAGCCCTTTTTGAGTTTTTGCTTGGCTGAGATTCCTGTGGTATAGGCTTTGATAACACTGTGCATTCTCTAGAATAGCTCTTAATGCATTGTGTTATAATTGCTTCTCTACCTCTCTGGGTCCCTGGGGACACTAGTCTAACAACTAGTAGGATAGAGTAGGGCCTGTTTTGTCACTATATCCCTTCTGTTCAGCACAAAGCCTGGCACAAGGCTTACATTCAGCAGAGATTAAATAGATTGTATGGGATTGGATTGAATTCTGCTTGGTGAACTTTATTTTCTCCCTTGAGTAAGCTGTAGCTAATTCTATTGGTCTTTGTTAGATCATGGAATGAGGAAACTCTAAAGGACTTCCAAGGTCTAACTGGTTATTGTGTTGCAGTGATGACCACCAGTGACCATTCCAAAGGAGAGAGAAAATCACTTAACAGGAGTGACATATGGCTATCTCAGTCTTAAAAACATACAAGCAAGAATAAGATCAAACAGCTTGCTTTTAACAATAACTAAAGGAGGACAAACTTTTGGTTAAGTTTCATACCAGGTAATGACACCTTACAGGTAGTTATCTCAATTTTCTCATGCAGAAATAATAATCTATCACCAATCACAATGTGATACAGATAAATAATGGAATAAAACCAAATACACACAACTTCAAACATTTGGAAATCAGAAGCTCTTAGAGAGTGAATGAGTCTCACACACACACATAAATATTTATTGACAGCGTATAATATATTGGCCATTTCTAGGTACTGAAATTTCAGCTCAGAACAGGGCAAAATTTTGCCCTGTAAGTGTTTACATTCCAGTGGGGGAACAAGTAAGGAAAACAGAGAGAAGGAAAAGGTGTGAAGAGAAAATAGAGGGAGGTTAAAGTTATAGAAAGTGATACAGATGTGATTTTTTTAGGTAGAGTGGTTTGGTCACCTCTGGGGAGATAGCATTTGCACAGAGACCGAATGAAGTGAGCAAGAAAGTTGTGTAAGA
Source organism: Perodicticus potto (assembly GCA_963574655.1). Taxonomy (NCBI): domain Eukaryota; kingdom Metazoa; phylum Chordata; class Mammalia; order Primates; family Lorisidae; genus Perodicticus; species Perodicticus potto. The sequence goes on along the minus strand of CAUYRH010015959.1, from coordinate 2,901 downwards.
ACGTGGGGAAGGGGTGGTGCCCAGGCAAAGGGCACAGCAAGATGTGTTTTATCTGTCAAGTTCTGAAATGAGTTTTGTAGTTGCTGTCATACAAACTGTTGAACAAGCTATTGCACCTCCAGCCCCATGTGCAGTGATGACACAGGCACAGGATTTTTGCTTTAAAAAACTAAGAAAAGGATACATGTAGGTGCTTGTTCACAGCAGTTTTGACTCCCAGCTGGGCAAGGATTTTTGGAAACCTCTGCTGTGGCGGGCGGCATAGGAAATCCATTGATTAGTGCTGGTGAGGTCACCATGCTTCTCTTAGAGGACTACCTTGTTCATAATCTTTCCCAGGCACAGCAGAAGCGACTGTTAGAGCATATCCCTTCCTTGGGGGCGGCACATGATTTACAACGCTTTTTTCTACTAGTAAAAATTTGAAGGCCAAATGTTGCTTTAGGGACCTAAAACAGACATTTGCAGGCCAGACTCATGGTTTCTGTGGCAACTAGATTTCCTTAAAACCTTAATAGATTTCTGCTCTAATTGCTTCCAGTCAGTTCCTTGTGAAGATAACAACCACCAGTCTTTTCTAGTCCGAGTTCTTAAGTCTGCTTTTTTTCTTTGCTTCCTTGTGTTGAGACTTTACTCTCTCATCTTAATGGAGGCCACCTTGAGGCTAGCTAAAATAACAGGGTTCTTTGGGAAGGCAATACCCTTGCTCAGACAAGGCTTGGACCCCTCTATTTGTATTAATGTTTGGGATGTAAAAGTAGGTGTCTTTTTTAACCCTGGAAGTCCCCAAATGAGAATCCCCTGAGGGCATTCTCATTTCCTTCCATTTATGACTGCAGAGATCTCTTTCTTATGATTCCATCCTAAAAGAAACAGGGAGCAGTGAAATACACTAACATCCTCAGTTTTTACAACTATATTCCTTTAATCGGGATATGCACGTGCCTTCCAAGTTATTGTAGGTAATTACTATATGTAATAGCATAAGCTGCATCAGCATTCCAGCCTACACATAGTGACCATAGTTATACCTTATAAAACCACAGTCCAATCATGTTGTCCCTCCAATGACTTCCCATCACAAGCAGAGTAAAAATTAAACTCTTTATTCTCTCCTCCTGCCTATCTTCCTAACTGCACATTTGCCTTTTAAGAAAACATAGGTTTTTGTTAAGATATCATCCCTTCTTGTACCAAATTTCTATGTGAATTAAGGTAAAGTGCTAAAATACTATCACACGTACACTCAAAAATATAATGGCTTTTACATCATATTTATTTCTTTATTATGTTACAGGCAGGTGAGTGTGTCAGGTTGGTGGGCAGCTCTGTTTCATCAGTCATTCAGGTCCCAGGCTGACAGTGACGCTCCTGCCCTCACAGTCCCTCTCATGGTCACCAGCAGGAAGGAGGAAGAGAAGGTATGAGGGAGGTGCACCTGTTTTCATAAAGACCAGGGCCAAGAAATAGCTCCTGTAACTGCTACTCACTTTCAATGGAAAGAAGTATATCAGATGGTCACACCCAGTTACAGGGAGAAAGGAAAATGTAGCCTAACCATGTGCCCAACCTCATTTCGGTCACTGCAGAAGATAGGGAGAGCACCGAACAGTCTCCGTCATGGATGAGTATCAGATGTCTGTACACATTCAGATGGGAAGTCAGAGAGGCAGAATGAAGTCCGACTCTGCAGCTGGAAGGAGAGTTTGGGGTTCAAGAGATAAATTTGGCAGTCATAGTAGTAGTCAGGTCCCCGAGACTGGAAAAGGGTGAGTGATTGTAAATAGAATGAAGAGACTGGAGGAAAGAAGTGTAATTAGGAGGACTGATGCTTAAATTTTGTAGGGAGGAAAACCCGGAAAGGAGCCTGAGAAGAAAGGTATAGGTGTGTAATAGGAAACTCAGGAGAGTATATTGTCCTAGAAGCCAAGGGTAGAAAAGATTGCAAGATGGATCTGAGAATGATCAACTGTACCGAGTGCTGCTGAGGGTTAAGTAAGATAAGGACTAGGAAGCAATCATTAGATTTGACAAGAAGGAGATCGTTGACGATCTTGTTAGGGATAGTGTTAGTGGAGTGATGAGGATGAAATCCTGATTCTACTGTATTGAAAAGGGAAAGAGAAGTGAGGAAATAGAGACAAAGTACTGATAATTTTTTAGAAGTTCTCCTAAAAGAGCAGAGAGATGTGAAGTTCAGGGACTGATTTTTTTTTCTTAAGAAGAGAGATATTTAAGCATGTTTATAAGCTAATGAAAATGATCCCAGAGGAAAATAGGAAATAACAGCCTGAAAAGCAAAGTACTTAATTGGCGAGAAAAGATTGGATTCAGTCTTCAAATCAAAAACTTAGCAATAACTGAATGGCAGTGTATCTAGAAATTAAAGATTAAGAAACACCATATATAGCTAGCTATCTATGTATGACTACAACTGAATTAAAAGGAAAATTTATAGCTTCAATATTTACATTACTAAACAAAAGAAAGACAATTATTAAGTGTTCAACACGAGGAATTGGAAAGAGAAACCACAAAATAAACTAAGAATGCAAAAAGTGATGCAGGACATCTGGCGCCCTAGTCAGCTCAGCGGAGCTGGCGGACCTGCCGCCTCCTCCTTGGTGGTGTTGGTGCTGCGGCAGCCAGCTGAAGAGCCAGCGGGCTGGATGACAGGCAAGGAGGGGGACCTCCAGCACCCACCAGAGGCTCCAATAGCCAAAAAGCCTGAACAACGGCTGAGGAGACACCTGTGTCTTGGTGTCTTCTTCACTTTACACTTAGGACTAAACGTGGAACCCTCATTTCCTATGCCTAGGTCAATTTCTTGTGAATTTCCTAGGCCTCAATTCCATGAATGGACTGTATCCATTCATTGATACACTCATTCACCTTGCCCCC
>CAUYRH010015958.1:0-115323 GCA_963574655.1 Perodicticus potto | reverse complement strand
TTAAAAAACTGAACAGGAAAATGTACTGGTAGAAAGTAACGATAATTTTCACTTGTACCCTTATAAATGTCTTCATATAGTGATTAAAAGGCCATGAAGGCTATGTTAAATAGTTCAATGAAAATATTTCAGATTGTTTATGAAGTCAGCACATTGTGCCCCGTGATTGCACCAAGGTACACAATTATGATTTAATAAAAATTAAAAAAGAAAAACCCTATTGAGTACATTGTACCAATTGACACTTCCTTCCCTCCTGTTTACTGAGTTTAGAATGAGTAGAGGCAAGAACATCAAATAATTACATAAAATGTCAAGACCAATTAATTAACAGGGGATTGTTAAACAACACATGTTCTCCAAATAAAACAAGTCAGAACTTGAAGTGTCCAAACATGTCATAGGCGACTGTTGAAGTGTACCTAGTTACTCAATAAATTTATAAGTTCATCATGACAGCCATTATTTCAGATAACCTTATCTGATATAGGCAAAGTAGAGATTAATCAGGGATCAAATCTTCCTTGCTCTCCACACATTGAATAAAAGAAGAGCACAGCATCCATCAACACAGCAAAAGATATACTTGTGTCTGGTACTACTGCAGCTGCACTGGATAAAGGGATTTAACTGAAACACCCAGAGTGGCAAACCCCATTCTAAGGACATTAAACTTCACATCATAAGAATTTAGGATTACACTTAAAGATGCAGGAATCATAGCTGAGTTGTATTCTGCTGGAAAATGTCTTATTTTGGCAGAAGGTCTTCAAGGCTATGATCACATACATGGTCATGGCCTCAACCCACTGACAGATGTCTGTGGTGGTGTCCTGCAAAGGTTGGTGAAGACCGTGAAGCTACAGAAGCTGAAGGCCAGGAGGAAGAGCTTGGGTGCAGAAGACTTTTGGAGGCAAAGATGGACAACTTCTGGCGCAATGTACAAGCCTAGCCAGGTGGCTACAAGATGCACCAGGACAAAGCTCATGTTGGGGCCTCTTTGGTTGATGAACTTGATGCAAATGGACACCAGCAGGTTGAAGGAGGAGGCTGCTGGTGATTCTTGCAGTGTGGCCCCTCCCCAGAGGGGCACAGTCATCTGCTTCCAGGTTGGCAGTCACTGTCAGTAAGCACCTGCTCCAACGCCACCCAAACCAACAGGGACTCTTTAAGACATAATTGCAATTGGTAAGTGATCCAGGCCTTATGGTAGATTAACTCATAAGGGATTTAGAATTTTTCAGATCACTGCATGGGGCCTCTCTTTACTTTGCTCAAGCAGTGACCCTTTGGGAAGTAGCACCAACCACTACTACTTGACGTGGAAGCATTAAGATGAAAAGTGGCAGGTTCTACCTGGAAGAGATTAATTCTGCCTCCTTTCAAAGACTGCCTATATCAACCCCTCTGTTTGATACAGTTGTTGATGTACAGAATGTGCTAAATGTTCTGAGGAGAATCCTAAATTCTGACACCATGAGTGATCCAGTGGAATACAGAGGGCAGAGCCTCCTTCTGGATAGACATACAGCACAGACAGTCCTGGTCCTAGCTCTAATCATTACTGACTGAGGGGTCTCAGCTGCGTAACTCACACCCTCTGAGCCTTGGTTTCCTTTTGTGTAAATGAAAATATCAACAGTAGCTAGCTCATGTGAGTGTGAGGATTAAATGAGTATGTAAAATAAAGCACCCAGGACATGCCTGGCACACAGTGTGTGTCAACTATCTTGTTAGTGACTGTGACTTATAATCACTTATTTCAGGACTCCTCCTGGGTGGCAGAACTATTCTTTGACATATTTTCTGACACTTTTTAATGCATACATATATATTTCAGTAGGAAATAAAAGACCCTTATATTAGGATATGCTTTAATTCAGTTTAGTTAGGTTTCTATTTTAAGGTTAATTCAAGGTGTTCTTCAAGAAAAGTTTCTGGTATAAATTCAGAAATGTTTTGCTCTGTTTTTGAATTAAATGTTGGTTCCCCTAAAAGAGTGGTTCTGAGCATGGGATAATTTTGATCTCAGAAGGTGTTTGCCAATGACAGGAGCAATTGTGGGTGTCATACCTGAGGGATGCTACAGGACCTAGTGGGGAGGAAGATGCTGCTGAGGATGCTGTACCTTGTGGTGCCCAGACAGCCCCCAATAACAAAGGATTATCTTGCCCACTGTCACCAGGGCCAAGGTTGAGAAACTGCCCTAAAGGAACTAGTAAACAGAAATCACCAGTAACCTCCACAATCCCTTTAGACAAGAGAAAAATTTCTCTTCAAAAGGATCTTAGGTGAAGGTAAACATACAGCCTGCAGAAGGCAGGCCTCATTGTGCTGATTCGTGTGGCTGCTGATGTATGATTCTAAACTGTCTTTTCTGTGCTAATGTTTTACGGAGAGAGTGTCCAAAGAACTAAGGGAACGAGAACAGAAATGAAAAACCAGAAAAAAATAATAAGTTTATTCATTCAACTACCCCTCCAAAAGGTAAAATGCTTATTTCCCTATTTTTACAAAAGAAAAAAGAGAGAGAGACAACAGTCACTCATAAATAAGGAAAATCATTTACAGGAGTTTTTGCTATCATCTTGATTAGAAGCCTTGAAGTCATCTTAGGCTATGTCTAACTGCAAACCTAAGATTGAGTCTAATTAAACATTTCATTTAAGTATTCTTTATTAAAATATTAATCATATGCACTAGAAAATGAAGCAGAAAGCTTTAAAAATAAAGTTTTAAATAAAAACAAATTACAGGAAAGGTAGCTACTTCACTTTAATATCTTTATATATTACCAATTTTTAATAAACATAGTAAAAATAAAAAGAAAACTAGAGAAAGTATTCCACTAGAGGAATACTTTCCATGAGAAAGTATCCACGCCATTATATTCAGGCTTTTAAATGTCTGAGCTGAAGACATTTGGGTTAGTTTAGGTTATTATTTAGTAAAAATTACCTTCTCTCCCACTAAGAATTGGGTTATTTTTCACCCCATTAATCTTGGACCATCCACATCACTTGCTGACCAACAAACATTAGTAGACATGGTCCAAGCAGAGGCCTGTAATGTACTCAAGAATGGGAGAGACACAGATCTGGGATAATCCCTTCCCAAGAGAGACGGTTCTTACATGGGCTTTCTCATCTGACAGTTCTGCCGAAGATATGCTTATGCATTGCTTTGACCTGTGTCCTCCACTGATTCATGGTGAGAACAATATGCTCTGGTAAATGCTATTCCTTTGACTCGAACCCAAATAAATACATATGGAGCACAACGCCAGCCTAAAGCCTAAAGCAGGCTTCCCTGGCTAAACTCAGCCTCCATTAGCTGAAGTGTGATATGCCTGCATGCCCATGAGTCCGAGAATAAACATTTGTTGCTGAAAGCCACTAAGATTCATGGTGTTTTGTTATACAACATTCTGATGGCAATAGCAGTAGTGGATCACCAAATCCTTGTGATTTTGCTTTTAAATGAATTCACTAACTGTGAGTGAAATTCTAAGTATAAATATGCAAATTAATTTTTTTTCCATATAGAAGTAATGACTACTACTTTCTTGTCTCGAATTGCTGACCAAACTATATTTTTGATAGAGCATAAATTTGGCTATATGAGGGCCGACTTCTGCAGGGATTAATTTCTACAGGATGTAGAAATTTTTTTCAAATTATTGTACAATTCTTTCAGGCATTTGACTAAGAGTAGCTTTTCTTAGGAAGTTCAGTGGGCTACATGTGTACTTTGAAATCAAATAAGCTCCAAGTTAGAAAATAATTGGTGTGGCAATCTGCTGCATTCTGGAGAAAAGTTGAGTGGTGCCATTATTTTAGTACTTGAATTTCCAGAAACATTTCTTCCACTTGACTTGTAAGATTAGAGATTGAGCAAAGAAGGGACAAAACAGTAGTTACATAGACAACTGATGAGCTGCTTATACAAATTCTTTTTATTTATTAAAATAAGAAATTCCATTGACATAAAACGAAGATAACCAAATTGCATCTTAATTGTGAGTTCTCCTAATTTAACTGAATTTCAACACTTAGGTCAGTGTCTGGAACACAAAGGTAATTTCTTGTAGAAAGGCTTTACTATATTCTTTTTAAATTAATTTCTCTTTTTATTCACAAAAGGGAGTAATAGAGCCTAATGAGAATGAACTATTAAATAAGTACGTATTAGGTTTTGGACAAGTACATTGAATTGGGCCCAACATGCTTGGAAAGGTTTCTAGATATAGGTATTTAGCGGTCATTGGCAAATTAGCACATGTAGGCAGATGTAGAAGAAGGGTGTGATATAACTTCCAGACTTAAGTCATATATCTCTGTCTCCTGAGGATATGATGGACAAAGTGAGATTGAGAAGCCAGTAGGATAAAGTTTTAAGTCACAAGACTCCAAGAATGCTAGAATTCAAAGCCACTTAGAAGGCCAAGAAATTGAGATGACCTACAAGTCATCTATTCAGGCCATACAAGTAGTGGGTTCCATAGCTAGATGGTCCATCTGGATTCCCTGATTCTTAATTCTAGGTATTTCCCAACTAATTTAGGAGAGATAGTCTGACTAAAAATTATTAAACACAGAAATCATTTATTACAGATATTTGTATATATGGTCTGATTTACTAGTCTTTAAAGACAAAAGTAGTTGTTGCCAGTGTTGTGCTGTGGCATCAGCACATCTTTCGGAGAACTTTCATATGGGAAAGCCCATATAAGAACTGTCTCCCATGGGAGGAGATTATCCCAGATCTTTGTCTCTCCTATTCTTGAGTCCATGTTTCTTACAGGACTTATTCTGACAAAGCTGTCCTGAGTACCCTGTGATCTCATAGCCATGTCTGTCAAGGTAGCCTGGTTGTCCAGGACAACAATGCACATCAGTGACTCCTGGCAGGTGATAATTACATAAGCATCTGCCAGCCACCCAAGTGGAAACCATTTCCCCAGTGCTTCTGAGAGGAGAGAACATGCCAGGAGCAGTGTGCAGCTGTGGTGCACATATACACATGCTCTCTGGCCTGGCAGAAATCTTTTCCAGTGAAATGATTTTTCACATTGTGAGAAGAAATATGAGAAAAGGCTCCTTCATCTGCCAGACTCAGGATGCCCTAAAACACAAAGTGCTTTGGCTTTGAGGAGGCTGGCATTGTTTATTTTTATACTTATTTGTGCTTTACTCTCTTTTCAAGTGGCAAGTACTTTATCCAGTTTTCTCAGTGGAGCAAGAAAAAACTGATTGGCCTCTGGGTGTCTGGGAATGAAAGGTCATTAATCCACTGTGCAAACACTCCCCCTTGGGCCGAGAAAGCCCAGACAGACTGTGACCTGAAAAAACTCAGCATGCAGCACCCCTCGGGCCAGTCTGGATGCAAATGCTTTCTTCAGAGGGCTGTGTAGTTAGGAGGACACACCCACAAGGCCATCTAGCAAGGCAAGGACTTGGGCCAGGGCCTTAGACCAAAAAGATAAGATGGGAGAAGGGAGATAATACATACAACAAGAGGGAGAAATTGGGGATTGGGGGAACATGGAAAAGTCTGGGAAGATGGAGAGAAGCATTACTTTTCTTTCTTTGAGAAATATTTTTATCTGGAGAGTATCTAGGTTAGAAGAAAGCAGCTCTGGGTTCTAATGGATCATGTTAATATCACATGTATTTGTTTATCCCCAGAAGTATAGGGTTTTTAATTTGTCTGTTTGGGTTTTTTTGACACAGAGTTTTACTATGTTGCCCTCAGTAGAGTGCCATGGTGTCATAGCTCACAGCCACCTCAAACTCTTGGGTTTAAGCAATTCTCTAGTTTCAGCCTCCCGAGTAGATGGAAATACAGGTGCCTGCCACAACCCCAGGCTATTTTTTTTTTTTTTTTTTGGTTGCAGTTGTCATTGTTGTTTAACAGACCCAGGCTAGGCTCGAACCTGCCAGCATTGGTGTATGTGGCCAGCACTCTACTTACTGAGCTACAGGCACTGAGCCTAGAAGCACAGTTTTATTTATTGAATAACAATCAGTGACACTGTTACATAGTGGCTAAAAATCAGAATCTTCAGTAAAATGGACATGGAATTGAGTCCCAGCTTAACGACTTAACAACGTTCCCTAATGTTGTAAAATTTTTCTTATTACAAAATGATGAAAAGAATAGTAGCTCTTTCACAGAGTTATAGTGAGTATTCAATGAAAGAATGCATTGCAAAATGTCTAACACATTGTGAATTCTCAAATATTAGCTGCTAACATTTAGCAAATATGGCAATGGGTATAACACCAACAGGATTTAGAGACACAAAGAATAGAAACTGCATTACAGGAAATTGTAGGCTGCTTGAGGGTATAAGATTAACACATTAATGCAGAAATTATTCCAAAAAATTGAGAGAAAAAGAGTCTTCCCCAACATGTTCCATGAAGCAAACAGCACCTAATACCAAAACCAGAGAAATACCCAACTAAAAAGGAGAACTGCAGACCAATTTTACTAATGAATAAAGATGCAAAAATTCTCAACAAAATTCTAGCCAATAAGTTTCAGCTACACATTAAAAAAAGAAATCATTCATCATGATTAAGTAGGTTCCATCCCAGGGATACAAGACTAGTTTAAAATGCACAAGTCCATAGATGTAATTCACCATAACAACAGAAGCAAAAACAAAGACCATATGATCCTCTCAATAGATGCAGAAAAAGCATTCAATAAAATATAGCATCCTTTTCTAATTAGAACACTTAAGAATATAGGCATGGCGGCACATTGCTTAATCTGATCGAAGCCAGCTACAAAAAATCCAAAACCAATATTATACTGACTGGAGTAAACGCTAAGCTTTTCCACTTAGAAACTTAGAACTAGAACCAGACAAGGTTGTCCTTTATTGCTATTCCTATTCAACATAGTACTGGAAGTCCTAGCTAATACAATCAGACAAAAGAAGGAAATAAAGGGCAGCCAAATGGGTGAAGAGGAGGTCAAACTCTTGCTCTTTGCTGGTGATATGATCTTCTACTTGGAGAATGCCAAAGACTCAACCACAAGACTCCTGGAAGTGATCAAAAAATACAGCAATGACTCAGGATATAAAATCAATGTTCAAAATCAGTAACCCTCGTATATGCCAAAACAGCCAAGAGGAGAAGCTGATCAAGGACACAATTCCCTTCACAGTAGCTTCAAAAAAAAAAAAAAAGAAAGAAAGACCTAAGAACATACATAACAAAAGAAGTGAAGAACCTCTACAAAGACAATTATGAAACTCTAAGAAAAGAAATAGCAGAAGATATTAACAAGTGGAAGAATATACCAAGCTCAGTGCTGGGAAGAATCAACATTGTTAAAATGTCTATGCTTCCCCAAGCAATCTAAAGATTCAGTGCAATCCTTATTAAGATATAATCATAATACTGTCAAGATTTGGAAAACATAGTTCTTTAATTTGTATGGAACAAAAAAAAATCCCTGTATAGCTAAGACAATGCTTAATAATAAAAACAAGGCCGGGAGCATCAGTCTACCAAACTTTAGGCTGTACTGCCAGGCCATAGTGACCAAAACAGCATAGTATTGGCATAAAAATAGAGATGTTGACCTTTGGAACCAAATAGATAACCATGAGATGAAACTAACATCTTATAGCCACCTGATCTTTGATAAACCAAACAAGAACATATACTGGGGAAAAGAATCCCTATTCAATAAATGGTGTTGGGAGAATTGGATAACCACATGTAAACTGAAACTGGACCCACACTTCTCACCACTTACAAAAATTGATTCAAGATGGATAAAAGATTTAAATCTAAGGAATGAAATAATAAAAAACCTCAAAGAAAGTGTGGGGAAAGCACTTGAAGATATCAATCTGGGGAAAGATTTTATGAAGAAGACTTCCATGGCAATTGCAAGAACAACAAAAATAAACAAATGAGACTTAATTAAACTGAAAAGCTTCTGTACAGCTAGAAAAACAATAACCAAGCCAAATAGACAACCTTCAGAATGGAAAAATACATTTGCATATTATGAATCAGACAAAAGCTTGATAACTAGAATCTATAGAGAACTCAATCTACACAAAAAAACCCAACAATCCCATATATCAACGCGCAAGAGAGATGAATTGAAACTTCTCTAAAGAAGAAATAAGAATGGCTAACAAACATGAAAAAATGTTCCTCATCCCTAATCATCAGAGAAATGCAAATCAAAACTACCCTGAGATATTACCTAACCCCAGTGGAGAATGGCCCACATCACAAAGTCTCAAAACTGCAATTGCTGGTATGGATGTGAAGAGAAGAGAACACGTTTACACTGCTGATGGGACTGCAAACTAATACAAACTTTTGGAAAGAAGTATGGAGAATCCTTAAAGAACTCAAATTAGACCTCCTATTTGATCCTGCAATCCCACTACTAGTCATCTACCAAGAAGAAAAAAATCCTTTTATCCTAAGCACATTTGCACTAGACTGTTTATTGCAGCTCAATTTACAATTGCCAAAATGTAGAAGCAGCCTAAATGCCCACCAACCCAGGAATAGATTAACAAGCCATGGTATACGTATACATGTCTAGCCATTAAGAAAGATGGAGACTTTACATCTTTTGTATTAACCTGGATGGAGGTGGGACACATTCTTCTTCATAAAGCATCACAAGAATGGAGAAGCAAGAACCCAAAGTACTCAATTCTAATGTGAAGACAGTAAATGATCTAATACAAGGGATGGGGCAGGGGAATAAGGGAGCAGGGAGTGGTGAGGAGAGAGGGGGATGGGAAGGTCATAGTGTATGGCACATCTTTTGGGAGCAGGACATAGAGAGGGAATTTATCTAACAAAGGAAATCAGTGTAACCTAATTCTTTGTACTCTCAATGAATCTCAAAGAATAAAAAAGTAAAAAAAAAGTTAACAGATGAAGCAATATTGACCATCCATAGGTCGTATAAAGTATATGGAGCACACTAAGTTCTGCATGGGTTCATAATGCCCACAGTCTTGAAAAGCTGCTTAATAATTCAAGATATTGGGATTTACCATCAATTAAGTGGTATATGTAAGTAAATCCTAGAAGCAGAGATGGAAAATAAGTGTTTTTCAAACCAATGCTTCTCCAACTGTAATGTACATAAAAATCACCCACAGATCACTTAATAGTATGGCATATAGTTAAGTCCTAGTATGGGGTCTCAAATTCTGGATTTTTAAGAAGCTCCTATGTTATTTGAATGTTATGGTCCCCAAATCACTCATCAAGTAACAACAACTTAAAAAGATGTTGGAATATGTTCCAGGAATGTAATGTATCTACCCTGTCTCTAGTTGCTTATTTTATACCTATTAAATGTTAAACATGAAGGAAGATAAAAATGGAAAGGAAAGACAGGCAAGAGAAATAGGTCACTAAGTCCCTGCTCACAAGGAAGTATAGGGTCTTTTTCCTCATAAATTCTCATTGATCAGAAAAATGTCATCACTACCACCATTACCACCACCACCATCAACAACAACGACATTACCTACCTGAAACAACTAGGGAAAAATATCCATTGAGTAAGCATGTGACAATCCAGTACCAAATCTTAGATAAGTGACAGAAGTGAAGAAGGGAAAATCACCATTGGACAAGGTTAGTCCTAGATAGTGACATTCAACTCAAAAGCTAAAAGAAATGACATCATGGAGTGGAGAAAGTAGATGGTGACAAGACACAGGAGAAAGAATTCCCAGCTCTCCAGACTTTCACTTCTTACTCTTCACTTTGGTGCACTTATGCACTGCTCTCTGACTATATAGTTGTGGCCACTCCATCACTCTCTAATACGCACACAGTGGATTTCTCTGTCCTCATGTTAAAGGAAAGGGATCAAAATTATATTCTTCTAAAACTTTCCATTTATTAGTAGACTAAATGTAAGCCATTCTCACTTTGCCAGATTGAAAATTAAGTCTAAAGAAGTCAGTTTCTTAGGTTGTAGACTATGAAAATGTTTTTGCTGTTAGGAGCATGATAAAAATGCAGAGATAACAGACTTGTGCACATGGAAAATGTAATTCTAGGTAACAATGTGTGTTTATTCTGCTTTATAATATTAGGCATATGGACTGAGTTTCTTTGGTGAGTAAATGAAACACACTTTGCTATTTTACTCAACTGAGCAGATCTTGAAACATGCTTTGAAATGGCCCTTATTCCTTGACATTTTCCCAAGTCCTTTAAAAAGAATTATAAAGCACTTGTATTTCCAGGAAGCAAGTTGAGGAAGAAATTACATGAAGAAAAAGTAGTTGGTTCATTAGATATGTAAATATGTTCTGAACACCCATATATAGAAAGAGAAAGGGCATTTTGGCCCTAAGATTAGAACAAATAGTGGATTTGAAGAAGGAAGCTTGATGACCCACTCCCCCGGTCATCAGCATAATGGAAGGCTGATTTCCTTCAAAATTCCTGTTTAAATTTAACCACTTTTTTCCAAGTAGGCATAGGAAAGGAATAGAAAAGACATACTGAAATGGGAAAATGGTAGACTTAATCAGCCCAAGTAACAATACTTTTCACAATTTTGCTGCTGAAAACTAAATGAAAAAGACTGAGATCCCATGGGTGGTGCCTGTGGCTCAAAGGAGTAGGGCACTGGCCCCATATGCCAGAGGTGGTGGGTTCAAACCCAGCCCCGGCCAAAAACTGAAAAATAAAAAAGACTGATATCCCAGGGCAAAAGAAAAGATAATCACCTCCCTACTCCTCAAAAGCAAGATGGCTCAGATTATGGAAACAGCACTTGAATTGGTTCATCCTTTTCTCCCCAGTGAGAATTTGGATAGTCAGAGACCTGAAATGTAAAGAATCAACTGACAGGTCTGGGCCTTTGACCTCTTTTCTTCCATTTCATCACAGCTCATCATATCTGAGAAACAAGGAACAGATAAATTCACCCCAATGAGTGGAGTTATTAAGCTAGCTATACTTAGATAGCTGCATAGGGGGACTTTGAGAAAATTTCAGCCAAGTTAATGGGTCATCCTTGAATAGAAATTGCTTCTTTGGGGAGTTCTACATTGGCCTGAAATGGCCTGGATCTGGAAATCTCACCATTTTCCTCATAACCTTACCATGTCAGGGATTGGCTGGGAGCAGCCTGGGGGAATATCCATGGGGGTGATCTGAAGGTGCAGCAGCCAGGACTTTGTCAGTAACTATGGTCCTGGTTACTGGGAGGTTTCCTGGAAGGAGCATCTGAGTAGTGGGCCATCAGGACCTCCCTGTGGGTCTTAACTATGCATAAAGTTCATCCCATGAAGGCAGGGAGAAATTATTAATTAGATAAATCAATATGAACTCATGCAAGCAAAGGTAAGAACATCATAAAAGCAATGGACTTTATTTTTTAAGAGGAGTACAACATGCGCACAGGTAAAAATGTCAGAAAAGCGAAAGCTTATAAACAGCTCAAAGGAGAAAAAGTACTCATTTTAAGACACATTCAGAACTTGAATAAGAATGAGAAAACTGTAGCTCCTTTTCTTGGGAAAGATGGAACTTTAAAGTTATTCATTTATTCAGTCAATCAAAATTCATTGAACATCCTACTATATACTGAGAATTCTTTAGGTAAGCAGCAGGGACAAACATAAGAGACATTTTCTGTTTTCCATTAAGATGTTAGACAGTCATTGACCTCTTAGAAAATCTGATCAAGATATAGAACAAAGGTGGCAAAGAGTTTACAAGGAAGCAAATGTCAAGGAAAAGGTTCTGTGGGGAGAAAGAAGAGCAAGGTATAGTAAATACTTACAAATATTTCCATGCAAATTCATGAGCCCCCTGAAATGGGGGCCACCAAGTACTTTAATTCACTAGAATATAAACTCCTAATCTTGAACACCCAAGTCACACTTGTCTCTTCTGATAAAATGATTTTTTTCAGACAAGAACAAATAAATAGAACAAATATTCACTAGGATCAGTGAAAAAAAAGTAAGAGAGCACAAGATGCTCTCAGTGTGTTTATGTCTGTGGGTTGTAACAAATAGCATCGCAGAATACTCAGGTGTTATATATAAATAATACTGCCAAGTCGCAGTCTGTTTTTTTCAAGCAAACATGGAGAGCAGAACATGTTTTAGATAAATGATGCCATAATATTTCCAAAGAGGAAAAAATGTAGATAAATCAAGTATGTTAGTAATTCTAAATAGGATTCTAGAACAGGTTGTATATGTCTAGAAATGAAGAAATGATTACTAGCAACAAGTATGGGTTTAGCAAAAAAGAGAGTAACAAACTCTTTTTGTGACAGGTTATCCCCAGATCATCAGATAAGTGCTAATCATGTGTCTGTAATTTGACCAAGAATGCATAGATGACCTTGTGTGTTAGACAGAGCAATGCAACTGCATGAGAATAAGGCTGGTAGAAAATGCAAATTCCTAGGGAGTAAATCCAAAGAATCTTTACTACCAGACTGATGTCTTCATTGGTAATTCCCAAAACTCTATCTGGCCACTTTCTGTGATGAGTTCATAAATAGCTTGTAGTTGCAATTAGTGAATGGCATCTAATGCTGCAGGGAAAGAATCAGGATCCAAAACTGATGGATTTAAGTTGCAGTCTTTTATTATTGTTAAATTTAGGGTTAATGAACTAGACCACTCAAAATATAACAGTGTCATTTTATTTTCATCAGTTAGGTCACACGCTTAATAATTCTATGTGTACTTCTGGTGCAATATTTTTAATAGTATATTTAAAAGTTGTACTTGTTCCAGTAAAAAATAAAATAAAATGATAAAGGACCTCAAAATAACTCAACATAGGGAGTGATTGAAGGAACTAGGGAGTGTTCAACATGGAGAAGTAACTTAGGGAGTTCACACCGTTTAAATTATTCAAAAGGATTACATAAAAAGAGAATGACACATGTTGTCTATGTCTCTAGAGAAAAGAACAGGGACAATTAAATATACATTACAGGAAAAAGTTGACTTAAAGAACTTTTCAATCACTGGTTGCTGAAAAAAATGAAAGAAAATGTTTTGGGAGTATGACAAATTTCCCATTCCTGGAGGTATCCAAGTATATATTTAAATAGATAATTCAAAGACCACCTGATAATGCCTTCAAGAGAGCTATGCCTAGAATTTAGTTGGACAAAATGTACTCTAGCAAATATGAAGGTATTAAGAACCCTGAGTACAGGCAGAGGTCAGGAAACATGGCCTTCAACTTTCTTCTTAGAAAACTACCTCATGGTCTCTTTCTAATTAAAAAAATTTAATGTTATCATGCTGTGTGACTTTTATATTCATTTTTATGAATTTCTTTTAGCCAAGATAAGTTAGGCTTTGTTGCAATGATTATCAACTCCAAAATTCTCAGTGGCTTGAAACAACAAAACTTACTTTCTTGTTCTCTAGTAGATAGGGTGCCTTCAGAATACGAGGCAGCTTAGTTTGATAGTGAGCAGACAGAATTCAGTAAATTGGATCTTGAAGTCTTCTGGACTATGAGGAAGTACTCTCAAGATTCAATCAACCACAAACAGGGCAAGGATGTAGTCTTCCATGTACTTAGAGGAGAGGAAAATCGGTCTTTTTTGTGAGCAGTAACTAATGACTATCAGAAATTAAAATGGATTGAAGCCTTAAAAAACACAGAGAATCCAAATAAACAGTACTACTGTGTCTTCTGGGATCAGGTCCTGCCTCCATCATGAACTTTCTCCAGGTATATTACTTCTTTGCCTCAGTTTCCATAAAAAAGAAAGAGGAATCTCTTTATTTCTCTCTCTCTCAATTGATGTTTCCATACAGTGAATCAATAAATATAAATGTAATTATAAACATTTCAATAACAATTATTGAAATAAATACTTTATATACACTAAATTAACCTAGTTTATTTGAGCAAAGAGCAATTTATTAATTGGGCAGCACTCAGGACTAGAGCAAGTTCAGAGAGCTTGACCTAACAGTATGAGCAGAATGATTTTATAGGCCAAACAAGGAAGCATAGAACAGAAGTTACCTGGTTGGCTACAAAAAAGCATCTGCCTTATTTCGGCATGGCAAGATGAATTTGCTACCTGTAATCGTCAAATCTGAGCTGTTTGTGTGAGCTGAAAGTCAGCTACTTCTTATAAAAAATATACTCCTAAGTTAGGTTTCTGTTTGTATGATGTACTAAGTTAAGTTGCAATTTCTTCCATAAGAATTCAAAGTTCAGAAAAATCCTCAGGCTAATGGCCTTCTGCTTATTTAACTTAACACCATACAAATGAAGTGGATAATGAATAAATACTCCATGCCTAAAATCCAAGAGAAATAATCTATGCTTCTCCCCCAAATGGCACTGGGACCACGTTTTTCTGTCTGATCCCAACCCTTTGAACTGCCCTCAAACTTTCCAAGTTTCCCAGTGCTTACAACAGTATTTATCCAGTATATCCCTCAAGAACCCTTGTCCTTTGGTCAAATAAGTTGAGGGTCTCCTCTATATTGAATACATTTTTAGCATTTTATTTCAATGTAAGAAGCACTTCTACTTATGCAGTTTAATATTCTTTTAACTGTCTTTCCCCACCTTCCAATAAGAAAAGACAATTGTCTTGCTCTATGTTATAGAAGTAGACGAAGGCACAGTGACTGCTCTGAAGACACCAAGAGCCAGTGTCAGGGTCAGCACTAGATAGTCCTGGCTCCTGACTGCCACCAGGCCAGTTTGTGCTTTCTCTCTCCTCTCCTTTGGCTTTTCTCCCTCTCTTACTCCTATTTCAATCACTCCACAAAGTCTTGGCATGGAGAATAAAGAATGTGGGGTACTTAGGCAGTAGATAAGGAGACCTCTGCCAGGAGCCTTCTCAAAAATAGTTCAAGTTCACTGATGACCTGGCCTGCTCCCACAAGGAGGTCACATGAGGGAGGATGGACATATGACCCAGACATTTTAGTCCAAGGGAAGCCCAGATGTTCGAGGCACCCACATTCCTTGTACAGATGGCCCAATAATAACTGGCACCAGCAGTGGGCCTAGGTCCGCATGCTTCCAGCTGGGGAAAATTCTCCACTCAGGGAACTTCCTGCGAATAAAAAGATGAGTTAGACAGTTTGGAGGCACAGGTCATAGGCTAAATGTGGTGTATGCAGATTACCAGGCTCTGCTCTCTCATCAAGGAATCACTGCCCTACGATGAGGTAAGGAAACAGCCATGAGAGAGCAGAGCAAGAGTCATAGTGAGGGCAAAGCTGCATGTAAATGTTGAAATGTTATATTCATGTACACATGGCTGTCGTTCCTAACAACCACTTGCCAAGCCAGTCTGGAAGGATTTACTAAGGACCTAATAAAAGACAATCCAAATGCAGATAGTTATAATAGATTCCCTTAGGGGATTTCTTAGTTAAGGAGAAAAGAGATAAACATATGTATCTACTAGAAAAAAAATCACAGGACTATACTGAATACCACTAAAATGTAGAATTCAGATGAGGTAAAGTTCAGAAGTGGATCTGAATTATTGAGGAAATTTTCATGGGTAATTTATGCTGTGGCCCATGCCTAACCCAGACTACCCTAACTTCTTCCCTTCAAATACCCACTTTCTTCTCAACTAGTTAGATGGCTCTCTCCTCCAAGTAAGCCAGTATAAAGTAATACCCTTTCATAGCAACTAACTACCCTTCCATAAGAGAAAGATATCTATACATACTTGAGGCCTTTGAACATGGCTTGGAATGGCGCTTTCTTTAACATTGATATTCTACCCTTTGTAACTTTCAGTTGATAACTAAATGTCAAACTGCTGTTCTGCCCAACTGTGGCTCTTTTTCATGTATTGATTTAGCAGTAAAAATAATTCTGCTACTCATAATATCATGTCAGTTATGAATTACATTATTGAAGCAAGGAGATCTAGAATGTGTCTAGGGGAAAATGCCACCTGTACAATCCCATTATGTAGGACCTGAAAACCAATCTAAGGACCACAGTGGCCCTATCCCATGCTGCCTAATTTGGCAGAACTGTCATGGCAAGTGCTCAGCCTATATGTTTGCTTAATAAGCAACATCAGCACTTGTTGAGTTCTCTAAACTTGTGTTCTTGAACACACGGAATGAGGTACTTTTATCAACCTAGATAGAAAAAAATAACTTCTCTTCATTTAGTTGTTCTGGTTTAGAAATTGTCTCCCCAAATACTTCCTATAGAAGCATTCTTTTCTTCTGTTTTGTCATGCAAATGGTGCAGAAAGTGAGAGTCTAGTGTTTTCTTTCATCAGAATTAACAAAATGGTAGGCAAAAGTCCCTTATATTTGCAAAGTTTCACAAATTAAGAAAAGGTCACAACTAACAATGGCTGAAAGGAGAAGAAAGACTCCCAGGAAAAACTGGCCTTAGCAAAGTAAAATAACCACATCTCATCCTGCCAAACACATTCAGTATTTTCACTTTTTTTTTCCAGGAGATTTATTATGATTAAAGCTGCTTAAGACATCCTTGATTTAACATTTTGGTCAAAGTAACCTAGCTGATTTTCTACAGTACTCAATACATCGGTCGGTACCAACATGGCAAATAATATTATGTTGAAATAGTGTTGTTTAACTAAGTGTTGATGAGGTGAACATTTTATTATAGGCTACCAAGAGGGCTGGACATGAGACCCTTTCTTACGGTACCCTATTTTTAGAGGACACATGTGATACGTGGTACTTGCACCTGTTACTAGTAATCTCTCAGCCAAAACAGTCCATTTGTGCTGCTATTGTACGTGTGGTCAGGTGTTGAAGTCAGGGCTGGGGCTGAGTGTTGAGGCTGCATGAAGGTCACCATCACCCATGGCCTTCACACAAGGACATTCTTGCTGGTCCCTCTCATCTGCAGGTGCATGGCTCAGAGTCAAACACATTATTAAACAGTAATCTGAATTGTTTCACAGGAAAGAAAATGGTTTTCCACTTAATTTGTTAAAAACAAAAGCAGTATGTATATATACAAATACATAATCATATACATATATAACATGTATTTACCTGTGAAAGATTTAAAATTACATACCAAACTTAACAGTTACAACCTGTAGATCAAGAAGAATGGGATTTGGGAAAAAAGGGTAAACTTAGAAAATTATATTTTAACTTTTACTCTATGAAATTTAAAATGGTTTAACTTTTTAATAAGTGGAATAGTAATTACCCTTAGTGTAATTTTAAAATCTCTCAGCACAGAGGTTGTTACAGAACATGAATGTAAGGGAAAAGAAAGGAACGAGAAGGAGAGAAAGAAGGGGAGAGAGGAAGGGAATAGAAACGTGAAAGAAAGCACATTTGCAAATTGTCTAAAGCCAAATCCATGCACTCTAAATGGAGTGGTTAGAGATAAATGTGGCTAATTTGGGAAGACTTAATGAAATGGTTGAATTTGAGCAGAGCTTTAAAAATGATTTTAACAGATAATAATTTGATTCCTGCATCCTAGATGTTAATTGCAGAAAATTTGTATTAGAAGAGGACAAAAAAAAGAAAATGACTTTTCCGTTTCCTCTCTTTCGCTTTCTCTCTCCCTTACTCTTGCTCCCTAGTTTTGGTAAGTCAACAGAAAAAAAACACAGTAGAGATGATGGGTGGGAGTGGGAGACCATTCCAGAACAGTGGCAAAGAAGTATTTAGTGGCAGCCACGAATTGCTCCTTTATCTCAGACCTGACACCCCAGAGAGCTTGTTTGGACCTGGAATGTTATTACTGTGTTTATCCCTGAAGCTTTACCATAGAAACAGCCTCTCTGAGCCTCCGCTGCTTCCTCTATAAAATGGAGATATTCTCTTTATCCTGCCAACCTTACTGCCGTACGCACCACAGACAGAAAGTCCAAAGTCCCTTTACAAATCAGTTCTTACTGGAATACAGAACAGTGTTATGTAGGTTTGTGGACTAAATCACAAAAGCCTATTTAACCCAAAAGATAGCTGATATTTTATTCTGAATATTTATACCAATGTGATTTCCTACCATTTATCCACTATACATGCATCATTTTTAGTCACCATACAGACATTTTAAAGCAAATTCTGTGTGTTAATTTGAGGACAAATCAGCACTCATTTCTCTGAGAATATCCATTTTATTGTCTTAGAAAGGGGACTATTGAGAGCCCTACCTATACTGGGGCATCTATTGGCAACGTTACTGGGAAGAAAGGTAGATTGCATTCTGGGGACAGGTTTCATTTTTGAGAACATCTATCCAACCAAAAATGTACAGATCAATTTGATAACAACAATAATAGCTTCAGAACATGTGAAAGCAATAACAGTAGCACCTATCATTTATGGAGGGATAATTATGCTCTAACACTCTTTATATGCATTATTATGTTTAATTTTCAAATCATCCCTGTCACATACTTAGAATTATTTTCTCCATTTTTATAAAGGAGAAAACAAAGCACAGAGAGGTTCAGGAACTTATTCAAGGTCATGCAACTTAGTCTGAGGCAGAGCCAGCATTTAAACTCTGGCTCCATAGTTCAAGCTCCTATTAATGGTTAATATATAGGCAGAAGGATGAACTTAAGTTATTATTTGTGATCTTCCATAATTAGAAAGTTGTGCTAGATTGTTGTAGAGGTCGTTCAGGCATTTTGTGAAGCTTTCTAAAGGGTAGAAAGATGGCAACAACGGAAATATGACCTCTCTTCCAGAGATGTTTAATAGGCAGTTGTCCAACTGCCACTCATAAATGATACTCTGAGTAACCTGGCATTGGGGAAACATGTTAGTTTTGTTGGGATTGGTAATGCCATTCCTATCTGTCACTAGGGAAGTCCATTTAAGGTTCCACGAATGAAGACTCTCACTCTAGGATTTGATATGGTGGGTAGCTCGGGGATTTATAATCATCCCACTCTCCCCTGCAGAGCCCACTCCCCTGCTGGATCCACATTTCTGAGTCATTTTTCAATTAGAATCAGCCATCCATAACATCACAACATGCTCTATTTCAGAAATGTTTCCTTCGATACTAGCCTTTACTCATTTTTTTTTGTTGTTGTTTTTCTTTATTGCTTGTAATGTTTGTGCAGCTGCTTTGAGAGCTAAATACACAATCAGTGTGATGCAATCATGTTCCTTCCTTATCAAGGAAGGGAGAAAATGCCAACTTGAATTTTATGCAATTTTCAAGAACTCCATGATACAAAATGATAAGTTCATTTAATTGATGTGGTCTTAATTGGAATCACAAGGGAAATTGGAATGTACATTGAGTTCAGTTGTTTGTGTTTTTAATAGCAGTGGTTGACTGAGATTGGCCCATTATCTGCCTCTGATTCACCAAATGATGAGGAGTTTGTATTTCTGAAGTTTGATGAAAATGGAATGTCATGTTACAGTATTTTTTTCTGGATTTTCCTGTTATGCAGTTTCTTATGAAATTTGGATTTTATGGGTTATGTATTAAGAAGGAGCTACCATAAGCAGGTATATATATATATTTTGGTTCATATTCCAGCAATTAAAAATGCACAGATAGTCACTAATGTTTGTTAATATTAACTGGTGATTTTATTCACTTGTTAATTCAAACTTTAATTCAGTCAATAAGTATTAATTGAGCCCAAGTCACCTCCTTGACAGTGTGATAAGGATTGTGTGTGATAAATCAATAGGATTAAATCCCTGCTCTCAAAATCTCACCATAGCTAGACAGATAAACAAGTAATCCACATCAGGGTTCTGAGAAGAGGGTGTTCAGGAAGCATGGAAGAATATATATACCTATCCTGGGAACAGTCAATAGGCTTAACACATCAGCCTGAATTTATCAAATCATGGAGAAATCATGGTCTTGGAAGTCAAAGAGATGGAGAGATTTTACTTTTTAAAAATTGTACCTTGTCTGTGTTAAAGAAACTGAATAAACTTCAAATGTCCCACTCATTTTTCATCACTAGTGTTCTTCCTTTAATTTTGTATAAGAAAGTTAATTAAAAAAGAAAGGATCTGGCTCGGCGCCTGTGGCTCAACGGGCTAAGGCGCCAGCCATGTACACCTGAGCTGGCGGGTTTGAATCCAGCCCGGGCCCACCAAACAACAATGACAGCTGCAACCAAGAAATGGCCGGGCGTTGTGGTGGGCACCTGTAGTCCCAGTTACTTGGGAGGCAGAGGCAAGAGACTTGCTTGAGCCAGGAATTGGAGGTTGCTGTGAGCTGTGATGCTACGGCACTCTATCCAGAGTGACAGCTTGAGGCTCTGTCTCAAAAATAAAATAAAATAAAATAAAAAATAAAAAAGAAAGGATCAAACAATTATACCTATCAATGTTCATATATATTATTCTAGCAGTTCAGATACTTATGTCGTGTATTTTTATTGGAAGAACATTTTATAAAGCATCATATCACATGAACTGCTAGAACTATGGACTTTGTCCATAGTAGCTCATTTATTTAATCCATCAAAAATTTATTAGGCATGAATTGCACCTATGTGCTTCTACCCTCAAGTTAAAATTTAGAAGGAGATGGTCTTCATGTATCCAAATTGATTTGTTTACAACTCAACAGGATCTTTTCACTGCATTTTCAGGGCTATTCATCCACAAATAACATCACAGAAAAATCTGAAGATGTATGGCAGAACCCATATGGTACTGACCAAAGTGGGAGTAAGGAAACAAAAGCGGCCCTGGCATGGCAGTCTAGGGTTTTTTTGTTTGCTTGTTTTTTGGTTTTGTTTTTCTTTGGCTTCCTTTGGGGTGGCCATAGAGCATTGCCTTAAAAAGAAGTTTCAAACATTTACATACTGAAACATTCAGGAGAGAAAAGAGCACTGTGATGGAGAAGAATATTGAACAAAGATGAACAAAAATTTAGATTGGTTTTGTTCCTTGCTCATCACGTTCCATCCATCTGCTTTTGAAGGATTTTTTTAATGTTTCTAATCCCAAGATGTGGAAAGTAGGGTATGTGATACATCAACTCTATAATCTAAATTCTAATTGAAATACAACACGTGAAATGATTCTTTATTACTTAGTTGGAATCAGTCAGCAGAGGGTTAGGAAAAGAGAACTTAGTAATAAGGGCTTTGCTAGAAAAGTTCAGACTTCTAGCACCAAGTCTCCTACTAACCTAACTGTGTGACCTGGAACCAGTTACATCCTCTGTCAGTAGTTGTCCCATCTATGAACCAAGTGATTCATAGATGCATCTGCATGGTGTGTAGGTAGGCAGTGATTCTGGAATGAAGACTGTACAGTTGCTGTGCCGTCTTCCACTTCTAGCCTTCAGTGGTTTTACAGGTGGGTCAAGTTTTCCTGAGGAACTTTGCCAGTTCTTTCTCTAGCTTCTCTAAAATACAATACACTTAGCTTCCCCAGAAGGGTGAAGCAAGATGGCCATGTTCATTTTGTAATGCTGAGTGAACTTTTTCAATACAGCTTAGAGTTTGAAGTTCTAAGGATATTGAAATTAATCATGACGGTTAATTCTATCATTTTAGACTTCATGGTAAATACCTCCACTCATAGGACAAGAGAGGAGGTTCTCTCTTCTATTTTATTTGAATATTTCCAAAATTAAAGGGCCTCCTATCCCTTTGATGAATGTAGAAAATGAGTCTGTGTATCCCATAAAATGTTCTTCTATGGGGGTCCTCATGTCTTCATTTTGTAATTTGTGTGGAGACAGAAGGTGAAGCAGACGTCCCTATAAGCACTCCTCAAATTCCACTAGCCTTTGGTACAAATAACAGTCCTGTTTGATTTCCTTACTTGAGGTTTTCAGTCATAAAGGATTATAAAGAGATGTTAGAAAGCTCTTACAATAACAAAGCTCTTTACTCTTATTAAATGTTAAATCTTTCTGGAGCAGGCTTGGTGCCTGTAGCTCAGTGGCTAGGGCGCCAGCCACATACACTGGAGCTGGTCGGTTCAAATCCAGCCCAGGCCTGCCAAACAACAGTGACAACTACTATAACAACAACAACAAGAAAAAGTCTCTCTGGAGTATCTGGGTCCAGAGAACAAATATAATAGCTTAAAAAAATTAGAGCTGGTAATATTTATGTATACACTTATTTTTACAGTCCATCCTTTTACAGAGAACTTTATGTGTATTTACCTTACAAAACATCCAGACTGGGTAACAATCATACATTTACCAGATTAGAAACCAAAGCCTGGGCTAGAAACTGAGGTTCCCAAGGACAGATAGCCAAGAAGAACTGGAACAGGAACATAACTATATTTTCTGATGTCTGGTGCCCTTTTCTTTCCATCAAATCCCTACATCTTTTTATAACTTTAGTGATAGTTCAGTCTCCACCATGTAGTGGTGCTTCTTCAAACAGGGATTATTTCTGACTCCTGGGAGGAACACTATGGTGTGCAGTAGTGACAGCAGTTTTTATGTTATCAATATGAGGATTCATCAAAGATTCTCTTCCAGCTACTAATCTTTCTCACTTCCCCTTTCCTCATCTTCTACACATTCCATGACCTTGAAATGAGACTACAACTAAAAGTCCTCAAGCAACATTTTTGTTAAAGAAAGAATTTATTAATAGTACTTCTTAAGAATTTATGGATGAAAATTATTCCTTTGTTTTATAGAAGGTGACACAATGAATAGTTTGTTTCTTCTGTCCTGGGTCAGAAGGTTTTGCAGCTCCATAGGCAATGACAGGATTTCTGATAACACAAAGGCATGTCCATAAAATTGTTTAAAAAGTAGATTTATAGGAATATGGCATTATTTCTTTGTACTCCATTACAATGTAAGATGTTCTGACACTCTTGGTCATTATGAAGCCCATTCGTCTTTGCCACCTCCTTAACCAAGGATGGATCAATGACCAAGCTGGCTATAGAATCCTTTCCCTAAGGCTCATAAAACCTCACTGTACTATTCTAAAATAAATAACCCTTTTCTTGAAGTCCTAGAGTATTCAATTCAAATCTCAGTCCAACTTATTTTTTATTGCAATTATCTCTTCACTTGTCAATTTTTTTCACTCATCAAGTTTCTTCACTTGATCAGGAGCTAAACTAGGGTAGTGGACATTTGCTGTATACCTTTGAAATTCTAGCACCAAGCATTGTGCTTTGTACCAAGTAGGTTCTCCACAAAAGAGAAAATAAGGAAGAGAAGGAAAGACAGAGGAAGGGAGAGAGGAGGGAAGGAGGAAGGAAGGGAGGAAGGGAGGGAGGGAGGAAGGGAGGAAGGGAGGAAGGAAGGAAGGAAGGAAGGAAGGAAGGAAGGAAGGAAGGAAGGAAAGAAGGAAGGAAAGATGAATGGACTACACCATTTTATTTCATCAGGAACCATTACATTCCTGAACACCTGGAGTATAGTAGCTATTTTGTGCATGCGGGCCTGATTCTGATGCATGCTGGTGATAAGTTTGAGCAGCATGTGATTGAGTGATATGGTAAATGGGATGAATTTACACACATCTGTGGGGGAAAATGCATATCATCAAAATGCCTGAATTTATCTAAATACATGACTTAATCTTATTGGTCACAAGTTTAAGTGCAAAGATCTCAGATTTTGAATCTTATATTTGTATCTCTGAAAGCATAGACTGCAGAGCAATTTGATAATATAGACTTAGTCTGGAAACAATTGGCTAAGTCATGGCTTTAAATGGATTTTCTTTAAAAACTGACACTGTGTGGCAAGTTTTAATCATGAGGTTTTTGGTTAATTTTTTTTTTTGTCCATGTTCAAGTAAATAACCTGATTCTTCATACACTAGAATTCCAGTTATTCCATGTATAAGTCTATAAGATAGGCTATTTTATAGTATTAATGTAAAATTAAATATTTACCTAAAAGGACTTTTGTAGCTCCAAGGAGATCAAATGATTGCATCCATAATTTTTCTGGTTATTAATGGCAAGATGCAAAGAGGAACCTTTGCTCTATTTGACCTTGTGACTCCTGAATCCCCAGGCACAACAATTTTCTGCCTTGGCTCCCAAACTGTTGTATGTGTGAGCAAGTCAAGTGCTGCTCAGCACTTTCTACAGTATCCAAAATGTAAATCATTATCACATTAAACAGTTATTGAATGTCTCCATATGTGTAATGCTGGAGAGTATGTTTCAGAGCTCTGGTCCTGGTCTTCTATGAGTTTATATATCTTCTTGGGCAAGGCAGTGAAAACTGAATTGGAAATCTGGTTATAACATACACAGAAACATTTTTAGCAAGGGCAGCAAGATTAAAATTTGTCACATTGTATAACGGAACTTTTCGGGGGGCAAAAAGCAAATTATTCACTCAAGTGTGTGGATTTGAAGCATTTCAGAGTATTAGAGCTGTCCTATTTGTTCTCTAGTAGGCAACTTGATCCTATGTGAGTGACTTGGATGGGCTCAGATTCAAGAATTAAAGCTACTATTTCTAGTGCATCCACCAACTCAGCAAGGCTGCCTTCACTGTGCTTGGGGAAAGGCCAACCTCCGGGCACATAAGGCCACACTAGCTGTCCCTAAGTGGCCCTATGAATGAGAAAAATAAGGTCCTCTGAAATATAATGCATATATATGCAGTATAATGTATAACTCTTCAATAGACCAGAATCCCAGATTGTGGCATGTGATGGAGACAATGGGGAGAAAAGATAAGTCAGCATAGACAGGGTTACCTTGAATGTTTCTCAGGCCTGATTAGCTTCTGCACATTCATTCTTTTAATCCAACAAGTATTTATTGAAGAACTGCTATGTACAAGGAATTATTCTACATACTGGGGAGATATGAAGCATACTAACAAACTCTCCCTCATGGGACTTACTTTCTTGGGGAGATGATATATACCTGCAGGAACCCTTCAAAGCACTCGTTGAGCTTCCCTAGTTTTCTGCAGCTGACCATGGATTTCCCTTCCAACTGAGCATTTCTCTTGGTCAAAGGAATTCAGGTGAGAAGTAAAGGACATAAGACATAAGTGAGAATGCTTATTCAAGCTTAGCACAACCAGAGTTATCCTTCTGAAGAATAAGATCTTATTCCTGGTGTAACTTTGTGGTAGGCAGTGAGTATATTTAGTTAGTGATAAGACTCCAGAGTGATATTAATTGGGCTTGAATCTTGGCTCTGCTACTGACTAGCTACATATTAGAGGGGAAATTTCTCAAACTATCTGCATCTTATTGTCCTTATTTGTAAAATGGGAATGACGTTGATAGCTACTGTACAGAGTTAACTGTGAAGATTAAATGTGGTCGTACATGTAAAGTGTGTGACATAAAGCTTCCCTTTATTTTTCAGTACTAATTATTCTGACTATGCTGGTTTAGAATGTGTCCAAGCTACCTTACTGATCAGGTATTTTCAGCTCTGTTCTAACTTGCTCAAGGTATAGACCAATTTTGTACATCATTCTCTTTCCCATGGTTCTATGCATAGCAGGGGAAAGATAGTGCAATTGCTGTTAATAAAATAGTCAAATGTCATTTATATGGTGTTGGTATTGCTGAGCAGAGCACACAGTGTATTATGTCACGTTGCCTTTCACCTTTTCACTTTTGTTCATTGTTTCTCTTTTCTTCTCCATTAGCCAGAGATCTCAGGCAGACCTATCTCCTCTCATTTTTAAAAAAAAATACCTAATTAGCCTCATGCCTGTAATCTTAGCACTCTGGAAAGCTAAAATAGATGGGTTGCTTGAGCTCAGGAGTTTGAGACCATACTGAGAAACAGTGACATTCAGTGTCTACTAAAAACAGAAAAATTAGCCAGACATCATGGCGAACACCTGTAGTTCCCACTATTCACTACTCAGAAGGCCAAGGTGAGAGGATCACAGGAGCCCAGGAGTGATCACTTGAGCTATGATATCACAGCACTCTACTGAGGGCAATAAAATGAGACTCTGTCTCAAAAAATAATAATAAAATTAAAATTAAAATGCCCAATTGTACTCCAATGATCAAGTCTTACTTAGTTATCCTTTGTCATATGTCTTTGTTTATTCACATGCTTTTATTCCACCTCTACCTTTGCTGTCTATCTTATAATTTCATGCCCTTTGTTAGTGAAATTGTCTCTGATTCAGATTATGGATACTGAATATTTAGTTTGTAACCCTTGACTAAGAGAAACTGGGAGCCATCTTATCATCACATAAAAAAATACATGTTAATTTATTTAACATATATTCATTTAATTTATAGAAGAGTTTCCTCTGCCTACATATCCTGAGGAAGAGGAAGAAAGGAGGCACAGATAGGATATTTGAGAATTGTCCTAAATTTTCTCCCTATTTTTACTTCATAAATGAGAAAGGCAGACTCAGCTTCCAATTTATTATCTAAAGATAGTGGATATCTGTCATATACTGTCATATTCAAGAATCACTTTCTCATCTGTCAATAATGTAACTTTGTAAAACAAAAAGAATTTGCAAGTCAAAACCTTTACAATGATACTGAGTTGATCAGAGTTCAAGAAGATTCTCTTTGCCTTGCCTTTCTCAAACAACTTTAAAGCACTAGCCCTGTCATGATGAGAATAAGTGACTCTGACAAAGTTATTTTTTTCACAACTTAATCCAGTTCAACACTTAATTATCAATTTGTTCCATTTCACTTTGTAGACACACTAATTCCACAAGTGACTACAAATAGGAATACCTAGAAAACTTCTAAAACAAAATTTATCTTGAACTTCTGGAAAAGATAAAACAATGGGGAGCAGATTTATCCTCCTAAATTAAATAAAAGAGTGGAAAAAATAAATGAAACAGTGTCATTCAAAATATTGAATGTCAGACAATGAAAGATGGTGATAAATGTTAAAAGAAAAACTTTAGACAAATTAAATTCAGCACAGTTTATTTAAGCAAAGAATAATTCATGAATCAGGCAGCACCCTGAACAAGGAGAGGTTAGAGAGCAACACCCAGCAATGAGGAAGCAATATTTATAGGCAAAAGAAAGATATACAGAAACAGTTTGATTGGTTATAGGTCAGCATTTATCCTATGTAGACATACTCTGATCAATTGGAAGCCTGTTATTGGCTGTAACTGTGATTAGCTGAGATTCAGCCACTTGTTACAATAATGTACTGTTTAGTTAGGTAACAGTTTGTTAATATACTGAGTTAAGTTGCCATTCGCTATAGAGGAATTTAAAGTACCGAGGCACCTTTAAGGCAACTTTAATTTAATTTAACATGACTAAGATGGAAAACAAATGAGACAAACTCTATGACTATCCTGGCTTACTGCCTGGAGAAAGTTTGAGGACGTGGCATAGGCAAGAGGAACCTAGGCAAAGCTCTGCAGTCTCCTGATCAGTCTTTGAACTAGTACGTCAGGGATGCCAAGAAAACTATAGTTCACACTGGAGAATGCAGTACAAGGGAGAGGTCCAAATAAGTGCAAACCCTGCAGACTTGCAGAGTGTAAAGCATGAATATAAAAACACTACCCATCACTAAGGAAAGAGCTGCTATGACAGAATATAGATTTGTATGCCTGGAGCTCAGAGAGGGCTAGGCATATTATCTGTCCCTAATCATCAGAAGCCAAAACTCATTCTTGAGGAAGAATTGGTTAAAGTACTAATAATGGTTTTACATCAGTAGTACAAGAAATTAACCTTGAATTAAAATTTAGTGCTGGTCCAGCATAAGAAAGCTTAAAAACAAAACCCAAAAGGATCAAACTGTTTCCAAGTGACTTAACCACACCCCAAAACAAAATTTTCTAGACTGTTTGTAGAAATATAAAAGTACATCTCAATGAACAAAATTAAAAAGTCTAAAAGTCTGGCTTCTAATAAAAAATTACCATGTATGCAGAGAAGCAAGAAAATACTACCAGTAATGAACTAAAAAAATTAATCAGTTGAAACTGATCCAGAAATGACACAGATGACAGAATAAGAAGACAAAAATATTAATTAAAACAGTTGTAATTAATTTAATATGTTCAAGA
The DNA here is from genome assembly GCA_963574655.1 of Perodicticus potto. Taxonomy (NCBI): domain Eukaryota; kingdom Metazoa; phylum Chordata; class Mammalia; order Primates; family Lorisidae; genus Perodicticus; species Perodicticus potto. The sequence goes on along the minus strand of CAUYRH010015958.1, from coordinate 87,349 downwards.
AGCTAGAAAAAAGAATAAACATTTTAAATAAAAACATGGAAGATACACAAAAGACCTAAATACACTTATTAAAGACAAAAACCACAATGTCTGAGAAGAAAAACACACTGGATAGAAATAATAGCAGATTAGGGGAAGAGTCAAGATTGCCAACTAGAAGCCACTTTTTCCAGAGGCTCTTGTCTAGAAGGAGAGATATTGGACTGAAGTGGACTGAGAGAAGCCAAGGGTGGGGAGCTGAGCACAGGGAGAAGAAAGTGAGGTACACATCATCCCTACTGAGACAATGTACAAGGCCAAGAAAGAGGAAGAAAGATAACAAAGATCAAGTATGGAGCAACTAGTCAGAAGGCTCCTATTGCCAAGAAGGTGGGAGATCCCTCCCCCACCTGGGAGGTCCACAGCAGGTTTTACATGAGTGAACAAGGAACAAAGGACCTCTTTCTTCACGCCATGGTAGAGTCACTCTGTCTTGTTCCTCCTGCGCTTGGAAGGTTCCACCTTTGAGCCCAGGCCCCATCCTGCCAGAAATAAAAGTAAACAGATATTCTCTCCATAATCTCAAGCTGACAAATCACCTTTCACCCAACTCCCTGGTTGCTTGAAGGGCTGCTCCCTGAAGAGGACAGAGTGTTTGGTGAGTTGGCTGAGAGGCAGGTAGATTGCTTTGGCCACTGAGCTGCTACATGGAAATAGTGGCTCTGCATTTATGACTTTGGCAGGGAGAGAGGTGAATTTTCCTGACTACCTTTCCCACTAGAAAAGACTATTCTCCATCCCCCTGGGAGTTCTCAGACAAATCTGCCCATGAATATTTTTTTTATGACTGCTTAGCAACCTTCTGAACTCTTTGAGTGGGTATTGCTCACACTTCCTAAGCAAGTTTGACTGGAGCATTGTTTGAGTGACAGTGGGGAGTTTGCAGCAGTGAGGGGTGAATTCATCAGGTCTGTTCGCAGATTCCCTTTCTTTAGCTATCACTGGGGGTGGGGGGCAGGGCAACAGCTGTGTATATCTTTATCCAGCAAAGATTTCAGTAAAATACTGAGACTCCCTGGAATTGGCTAAAGGGCAGGCTGACATTAAGACAGAGCCAGGTTGTACTATCTCACTAAGCCAGTCCTCAGAGACTCTGGCTACAGCTCTGAAAGAGACCTGGTCAAGGCTGTAGGAAAAGGGCCACAATCACAAGCTCTAGCTCATTGGAAAGGGGGGTAAGTTAGCTCCAGTTCCTTGAGCCTCCCAATCCAGTCTTAGCCCACCAATTTTAATTGCCAATAGGTCATTACAGTAGTACAAGGGTTTCCTTGTTTCCTAAGAGTCTCCAATTAGATTATCTCTTAATATATATTCAAGGACATCTTATCATTTCAACTACAAAAGTATGATAAATATATTTTTTAAAAATCTGAAAATACTCATGGAGAGAAGCCAGCAGAAGAACTCTGACAACATGAAAAATCAAAGCAGATCAACTCCCCCAAGAATTACAGTGGAGATACAACAGAAAATACCATCCATAGAGAAACTCCTGAAATTTCAGAAAGAGGATTAAGAATATGGATGGCAAATAAAATGATTGGAATTGAGGAAAAGATGGAAATAGAAATCTAAAAAGTAGTTCGAAAGTTGTCTCAAGAAATTAATGAATTCAAAGACAGAAATATAGCATAGTTTAAGGAATTGAAAGAGGCATTTGAAGAGCTTGAAAACAAAGTTGAGACCCTCCGTAGCAGAATAGAACATGAAGAAGAAAAATTTCAGAAATTCAAGACCAGACTTTTGAATTATCCCAATCATTCAAAGAGATAGAAATAAGGAGGAAAAAAACCCAGAATATTCCTTGAGAGAATTATGGGATCATTCCACAAGATCAAATATCCAACTTATAGGGATTACTGAAAGAGAAGAGGATAGTCCTAAAGGCAAGGCTCTACTCCAAGATACTGTGGTGGAGAATTTACCAAGCACTGCAAAAGACACAGAAATTCAGAAGGAAGATAGTTTCAGAACTCCAACACAACTCAATCCAAACAAACCTTCTCCTAGACACATCATAATTAACTTTGTGAAAGTTAAAATAAAGGAGAAAATCCTACAAATAGCCAGGCATAAGAAAAGTCTTCCCTACAAAGGGAAAAATATCAGGATGACCATAGATCTTTCAACTAAAATTTTTTAAGCCAGAAGAGAATAGTCACTGGCCTTTAAACTTCTAAAACAAAAGAATTTTCATCCTATGATCCTTTATCCTGCTAAACTGAGTTTCATTTGTGATGAAGAAATCAAACATTTTACTGCCATGCAAATGTTGAAGAAATTTACCATAACTAGAGCAGATCTAGAGGAAATGTTCAGATCCATTCTTCATAATGAACAGCCCAATGGTTCACCACCCAAGTAACACCCCCAGAAGTTAAAGAATAAAGCCTAGGTTCCACAATGGTGAAAGGAATAAAAATAAGCTCTGGACCTCTGAAAAATGACATGATCGAAACTCCACCATACTTCTCAATTCTCTTAATAAATGTGAATGGCCTGAATTCTCCTCTAAAGAGGGTGCCTGACTGTATAAAAAAGCTCAGACCTCATATGCCTCATATTGGTTGTCTCTAAGAAACACACCTAACCTCAAAGGGTAAACCAAACTCAAGGTGAGGGGATAGAAAACAATAAACCAGGCAAATAGAAATCAGAATAAAGCAAGTGTTGCAATCTTATTTTCAGATACAATTGGATTTAAACAAATAAAAATAAGAAAAGACAAGGTTGGATACTACATACTTGATAAGGGAAGCACACATATGAAGATATTTCAATAATTAACATTTACAAACCATACCTGAATGTTCCTTGATTTATAAAACAAACACTAAATGATCTGAACAATATGATATCTTCCTGCACTGTAATAGTTGGAGAGTTTAACACCCCTTTGACAGGACTGGACAGATTCTCTATGCAGAAACTAAACAAAGAAATAATGAACTTAAACATGGCTCTAGAATGAATGGACTTTATAGATATATACAGAACATGTCATCCTAACAAAATATACATTCTTCTCATCAGTCCACAGATCATTCTCCAAAATTGTTCATATTGAAGGTTACAACCTCAACAAATTCAAAAGAATACAAATTATTCCTTATATCTTCTTAGACCATCACAGAATAAAAGTAGAACTCAATAGTAACAAAAATCTTCATATCGAAATAAAGACATGCAAACTAAATAACCTTATGCTGAACAACAGCTTGGTCAAAGATGAGGTTAAGAAGGAAATCATGAGATTTCTTGAATAAAATTATAATGAAGCCACAACAATTAAAACCTGTGGGATACTGCAAAGGCAGTCCTAAGAGGGAAATTTATAGCACTAGAAGCCTTCATCAAGAAAACAGAAAGTGAGCAAGTTAACAACTTAATGGACAACTAGAAAAGCAAGAACAATCCAACCCCAACCCAGCAGATGACAGAAATAACCAAAATTAGAGCAGAATTAAATGAAATTGAAAACAAAGAATCATTCAAAGGAACAAAAAGTTGGTTCTTTGAAAAGATTAATAAAATTTGTAAACCCTTGGTCAGACTAACCAGAAATAGAAAAGTAGTATCTTTAATAACTTCAATCAGAAACAATAAAAGATGTAATAACAACAGATACCCCAGAAATACAAAAGATTCTTAACAATTACTACAGAAAACTCTATGCCCAGAAATATGAAAATATAGAGGAAATGGCCAATACCTGGAAGCATACCACCTTCCTAATCATAATCAGAAAGAATTAGAAATTTTGGATAGACCTCTGTCAAGCACTGAAATATCATCAAGTATACAAAATCCTCCAAAAAATAAAAGTGCTGAACCAGATGGTTTTACACCAGAATCCTACTAAAACTTCAAAGAGGAACTAGTGCCTATCTTGCATCATCTACTCCAAAACATAGAGAAGGAAGGAATTCTCCTCATCACATTCTACAAAGCAAATATCAACCTGATTCTAAAACCAGGAAAGGACACAACAAAAAAAGAAAACTGTAGACCAATATCATTAACGAATATTGATGCAAAAATATTCAATATGATCTTAGCAAGCAGAATACAGCAACACATTTAAAAAGTTACATACCATGGTCAAGTAGGTTTTATCCCAGAGATGCAAGGTTGGTTCAACATATGTAAATCCATAAATATAATTCACCACATAAATAAAATAAAAAACTAAAGACCATATGATTCTCTCAATTTATGTAGAAAAAGACTTTTGACTATATCCATCATCCTTTCTTGATAAGAACACTTAATAAAACAGGTTCAAGTGGGACATTTCTTAAACTGATAGAGATCATCTACAATAGCACCCAATGTCATACTGAATGGAGTTAAAATGAAAGCATTTCCACTCAGATCTGGAACTAGACAAGGATGCCCTCTTTCACCATTGCTTTTTGACATAGTGCTGGAACTATCCAGTGTAATCAAGCAAGAGAAGGATATGAAGGCTATTCAAATGGGTATAGGAAAGGTAAAACTCACTTTTTGCAGATGGCAAGATTTATACTTGTAAAATCCTAGGGAATCAACCATAAAGCTTTCAGAAGTGATCAAGGAATATAACAATGTGTGGGGTAAAAAATCAATGCCAACAAATCAGTAGCCTTTATATACACCAATAGCACTCAAGCTGAGAATACAATCAAAGACTCTAATCCTTTCATAGTAGCTCAAAAGAAGATGAAATACCTAGGAATATACCTAACAAAGCATGTTAAAGATCTATATATAAAGGACTATGAAACCCTGAGAAAAGAAATAGCAGAATACATTAAAAAATGGAAGAACATACTATACTCAATGAAGAATTATCATCATTAAAATACCCATACTACCCAAAGCAATCTAAAGATTTAATGGAATCCTTATCAAAGCACTAATTTTTGCCTTTTTTCCTTTTTTTTTTTTCTGTGCAGAGATACTGTTTATTTTGAAAAGCTTTTGCAATGAACATAGTGGAGAGTTTCCAGGCAGCTGTTTATTCTTCTCCCTCATCCTCATAGGAATTGATGCCTACTTCCTCATAATCCTTCTCTAGGGCAGCCATACCCTCCTAGGCCTTGAGGAACTCCCCTTCCTCCATGCGTTCACCCACATACCAGTGCACAAAAGCCCTCTTGGCATACATCAGGTTGAACTCCTGGTCCAGGCGGACCCAGGCCTCCGCAATGTCTGTTGTATTGTTCAGGATGCACACAGCATGCTGCACCTTGGCCAGGTCACCCCCAGGCACCACAGTGGAAGGCTGGTAGTTGATACCAACCTTGAAGCCTATGGGGCACAAGTCCACAAACTGAAAGCTGCGCTTGGTCTTGATGGCAGTGATTGCTGCATTGACATCCTTGGGCACAACATCTCCATGGTACAGCAGGCAGCAGGCTGTGTACTTGCCGTTTGGAGGGTCACACTTCACCATCTGGTTGTTGAAGGCTCAAAGCAGGCATTGGTGATGTCTGCCACTGACAGCCACTCATAGTACACCTCTGCAGAGATGACAGGTGCGTAGGTGGCCGAGGGGAATTGGATACCGGGGTAGGGCACCAGGTTGGTCTGGAACTCTGTCAGGTCCACGTGGAGGACCCCATCAAAGTGCAGGGATGCTGTGATGGAGGAAATGATCAGGCTGATGAAGCGGTTGAGGTTTGTGGAGATAGGGCGCTTGATATCCAGGTTGCGGTGGCAGATGTCATAAATAGCTTCATTGTCCATCATGAAGGCGCTGTCTGAGTGCTCCAGGGTAGTGTGGGTGGTTAGGATGGGGTTTTAGGGCTCATCCACGGCTGTGGAAAACTGAAGGTCTGGGTAGATGAAAAATTCTATCTTGGATTTCTTGCCATAGTCAACAGAGAGTCTCCCCATGAGGTGTGAGGTGAAGCCAGAGCCCGTGCCGCTTCCAAACCTGTGAAACACCAGGGATCCCTGAGTCCTGTGCACTGGTCAGAAGCTTGCGGATCCAGTCCAGTAATGGGGTATTGATCTCTTTGCCAATGGTATAGTGACCACGGGCATAATTATTAGCAGAATCCTCTTTCCCAGTGATGAGCTGCTCTGGATGGAAAAGCTGTCGGTATGAGCCATTTTGAATCTCATCAATTACAGTAGGTTCCAAATCCACAAAAACTGCTTTGGGCACATGTTTTCCAGCACCATGTTTTACTATACTTTGAAGAACTTGAAAAAATAGCTCTCCATCTCATGTGAAACCAGAAAAAATCCCAAGTATACAATACAATTCGAGGAAATAAAAACAAATCTGGAAGTGTCATGTTAATGGACTTCAGGTTATACTGCAAGTCTATAGTGATCAAAGTGGCATGGTACTGGCACAAAAATAGAGACAGATCTGTGGAATAGGATAGAGAATCAGAGACGAACCCAGACATGTATAGCCATTTGATCTTTGATAAGTCTAACAAAAGCATGCACCAGGGGAAAGAATCCCTATTTAATAAATGTGCTGAAAGAACCAATTAGCCACATGTAGACGTCTGAAACTGAGCCCACACCTCTCGACCTTGACAAAAATTGATTCTTGCTGGGTAAAAGATTTAAATTTATGACATAAAACAATAAAAAATTCTAGAAGATAATATGGGGAAAACAAAGATATTGGCCTGGGAAAAAATTTTATGAAGAAAAACTCCCTTGGCAATTGTATCAACTCCAAAAATAAATAAATGGGATTTGATCAAGCTAAAAAGCTTCTGCACAGTTAAAGTTACCACAACCAAAGCAAACAGATAGCCTTGAAAATAGGAGAAAATTTTTGCATGTTATGAATCTGATGAAGGCCTGTTAACTAGAATCTACAGGGAAATCAAATCAATCAACAAGAAAAGCACAATCAATGCTATTTATAAGTAGGCAAAACACTTGAACAGAAACTTCTCTGATGAAGACAGATGAATGGCCAAGAAACATATGAAAAAATGTCCATCATCTTTAATCATCAGAGAAGTGAAAATCAGAATGACTCTGAGATATCACCTAATTCCAATAAGATTAGCCCACATCGTAAAGTCCCAATTCTGCATGGATATGGAAAAAAGGGAACACTTTTACACTGGTAGTGGGATTGCAAATGAATACAACCTTTATGGAAGAATGTATGGAGAATTTTTAAAGAACTAAAAGTCAGCCTTCCATTTGATCCTGCAATTCCATTACTAGCTATCGACCCAGAAGAAAAAATATCATTTTACCACAAGACATTTGCACCAGAATGTTTATTGCTTCTTAGTTCATAATTGCCCAGTCATGGAAGCAATCAAATGCCCATCAACCCACGAATGAATTAACAAACTGAAATATTTACACCATGGAATACTACTCAGCCATAAGAAAAGTTGGAGACTTTACATCCTTTGTGTTTACCGGGATGGAGTTAAAACACATTTTTCTTAGTAAAGTATCTCAAGAATGGCAAAACACAATATCCAAAGTACTCAATACCAATATGAAACCAATATATGAGTAATTACCTGCTCACACAAATGATAAAACACAAATATATTCTAGCAAGGGGAGGAGAAAGGAAGGAGATGAGAGGAGGGATGGGGGAGGGTGATTGGTGAGAGGTTTGAGGGCAATTGATGGGATCTCACCTCATTTGTACAATGTGAAGGTATTCAGCATACCCCATGGGTGAAGGGCTCTTCTATAACTTGAAGTTTACCTTGGAAGTGAGAACAATGTAACCTAAAAATTTGTACCTCATATTAATTTGAAATAATTGCAGAGAAAAGGATTAGTGAACTTGAAGATAGAAATAATAATTTCTGGTTGGATGCAGTGGATCATGCCTATAATCCTAGCACTCTGGGAGGCTGAGGTGGATGGACTGCTTGAGTTCGGGATTTGAGACTAGCCTGAGCAAGAGCAATATCCAGTCTACTAAAAATAGAAAACTAGCCAGTCATTGTGGCAGGCACCTGTAGTCTCAGGTACTCAGAAAGCTGAGACAAGAGGGTCACTTGAGCACAAGAGTTTGAGGTTGCTGTTAGCTGTGACACCATGGCTCTGTATCCATGGTAACAGAGTGAGACTCTATCTCAAAAAACAAAAAAGAAAGAAATTATAATTATAATTTCCCAAAATGAGACACAGAGAGGAAAAAATACTGAAAAAGTGAACAAACATCAGTAAACTTTAGATAATTTTAAATAGCTTGATAGATGTGTAATTGGTCTCTATGAAGGAAATGGTAGGGTGAAATATTACAGAATAATGAGAACATTGGCAAGTTTGATAAAACTATAAAACCACAAATTCAAAAATCTCAACAAACCCCACACAAAGACATATGAAGAAAAGTACACCAGGAGATCCTTTTGTAGTTCATAAGCATGATGATTGGGTTTTCATGCGCATGCGTGAGATGTGCGCCCCCGTCCGCACATTACCCGTCTGACTTGAACTTAAAAAAAAAAAAAAGTACGCCAAGGAAATTTTTATTAAATTACTTAAAACCAGTGATAAAGTGAAAAACTCAAAAGCAGCCAGGGAAAAAAGATACATAAATAAGAAAACAAAAGTTAAAGGTGATAGCATTTTTTGGCCTGTAACAATGCAAGCAAAAGTAGAACAGAGCCACATTTTTTTAAATATCAAGAGAGGAAAAAAAACTGTCCAAGTAGAAGATTTTACCTAGAAAAAAATATATTTCAAAAAATTAAGGGAAAAATGTTTTCATGAACAAAAATACTGAAAGAATAAATCATCAGCTGATTCATACTGTAAGAAATGTTAAAAGAAGTTTATTAGGCAGAAGAAAAATGATACCATAAGAAAATTTGGAGCTAACACTAAGAAATTAAGAACATTGAAAATACTAACTCCAAACGTAAATATAAAATATTTTCTCTGTTATTTAAATCTCTTCAAAAGATAGTCAAGTGTTTCCAGGAAAAACTACAACAATATATTGTGGGATATGTAACACATGTCAAAGTGGATTACATGACAATAATAACTCAAAAAATGGAAATGGATAAATGGAAGTATACTGTTCCAGGCTTTTATATGTTACATGATGTGATATCATTTAAGTATAACATAGAAAGTTAAACTCTAAAACAACCAGTAAAATAGTGCAATTAATTATAGCTGATAAGCCAACAAATGAGAAAAATTAATCACAATGCACAATCATACATAATACACAGTGTGAATATAGTTAATGCCACTGAAGCATATACAAAAAAATAATTAAAAATCTTAAATTTTATTTTGTGTGTATTTTACCATAATAAAAAATACCCAATCAAAATAACTCAGAAAAAGATGAAAAAGCAAACTAAACCTGAAAAGACTAATAAAAACAAATAGAAAGGTATAGATTTAAACTCATATCAATAATGACATGAATTAGACTGGCTTAAATATCTCAATTGTTTAAAATGATTGTAAGATTAGATACCAATCAATAACTAATCATATTTTACCAACAAGAAACAAACCTTAAAGATAAAGACAAAATAATAAAGTTAAAAGGATAGAAAATGATTTACCTTGCTAACACTAATCAAAAGAAAATTGGAGTATCTATATTAATATCAGACAAAGTAGATCTCAAAGTAAAGCATAAAACCAGGAATAAAGAGGGCCAATTCAGGAAAAGGACATAAACATCCTAGATATTTATGCTCTTAGTAACAGAGTTTCTAAGTGCGCAAAACACAAACCAATAGAACTGAAAGAAGTAGACAAATCTATACTTACATTTCAACAGTCTTTGAATAAGAAGATGGAAAATCAAAAGACTTGAACAACACCATAGGTCTACCTAATGTAATTGACATTTAAGGAATACTCCATCTAATAACAATTAGGTGAATGCACAATTTTTTCATGTGCACATGAGATGTTTGTGAAGACAAACTATCATGGTCAATAAAACAATTCAGAAAGAATACAAATAAATTCAAATCATACAGATTATGTTCTTTAACAATAATGAAATACTATTAGGTAGATGCTTTAAAATGTGGAAATTAAATAACACAGTTTTAAATAGTCCATGGATTAAAAAGGCAAAGGGGAAAAAAATAATATTTGGAACAGAGTAAAGAAGAGAAAAATATATGATGCCCTCAGTAGATGTAGAAAGTGAACGTAGCAAAACCTAATATGCTTTGGTGATTTAGAACAAAACTAAATTTTTTAAAAAAATTTCAACAAACTAGTAATAGAAGGGAATTTCTGACACTTGATAAAGGTTAGAAGGGAATAAAATAGAAGGGAAATTCTGATACTTGATAAAAGAATGTTACTAAAATTGTACTTAATGGTGAAAGACTAAATGCTTTTCTGCTAAGATTACAAACAAAGCAAGAATGTCTGTTATCACTTAATCTATTTAATATTGTAGTGGTACTATCTGGTGCATTCAGGCAAATAAAAGAAATTAAAAGTAGATAGTTAAACCATTTTTATTTGTAGATGAAATGATAATATATAGAAGATCCCATGAAATCTACAGAAAAAAACCATAATAACTAACATGTGAGTTTTTCTTAGCTGCAGGACCTAAGACCAATACACAAAAAGGCAATTCTATTTCAATATAATAGCAACAAAAATTGAAATAAATAAAACTATATGATTATACATTATAAAATTTTGAATACTTGTGGCTAAATCTGATAACATGTATAAAATATGACACCGACATCTGTAAAAATTACTGAAATTTAAAACTTCAATATGTAGAAAGTCATACTACATACTACATGGTACATACTATGCTTACACTTTAGTCTTAATATTATAGACTTAATATTACAGTGGTGTAAATTTCCCTAAATTGATCTATAGGTTCAACAGAATTTAGTCAAAATCCCAGCAGCGTTTTATAGAAATTAAGAAATTGTTTATAAAGTGCATATGAAACTGTGAAAGTATTGCTGAAACAACTGAAAAAGAATAACAAAGTTACATGACTAATACTACTTAATTTCATGATCTATTACTACAAAGCTACAAGAATCAAGACAGTATGGTAATGGCATCAAAATAAACAGATCAATAGACCTACATATTGGTCTTCAATAAATTTTCAACAAAAGTACAAAGGCAATCCTGTGAATAAAGGACAGAATTTTTTTTAAAAAGTCCTGGAAAAAATTGGATATCCACATGCAAAAATACAAAGTTCAGTCCATATCATGAACCACAATTAGAAATTAACATTTAATAAACTTAAGAGTGCAAAACCCACACTATAAGACTTCTAGAAGAAAACACAAGAGTAAATCTTTGTTACTGTGAGTTCAAGAAAGATTTCTTAAATATAATACCAAAAGAAAATTTGATAAACACAATTTAGAACTTTTGTTCTTTAAAGGATACTGCTAAGAGACAATCAACACTTTCAGTTTTCAAGTTAATTTTGAATCTCAAGCTTTTTCCCCTTAGGGTAGCCATGCGAGCAGAAATCAGTTATTAGGCCCCCCTTCCTATCTTAATTTCTTCTTTGTCTCTTCTTTGCCTCATTTTCAGCATCATAAATGGGAATAATAAGACTCATCTCATAGAGGACAGAGAAGTGTTAAAAGTAAAATGTTTAGAATAGGGCAGGTCTTTTATCCTACTCTCATACATTTGTACCGCATTCTAGATTTAAAGATTTGTAGAAAACTATTTGCTTTCTTTCAGAAAGCTTTTAAAAATAAGTTCCTGTGAATTCTTGTACCTATATAAAAGCCCATTAAACGGCAATCAGTAGTCAGTGTTCCTACCACTCTTACCTGCCTATCAAGACAAGACATGCTGGAGTCCCTGCGCCATCTGTCTTCCTCTTCCATTCCCACCCACCCTACTTCCACTAGCTGCGAACATATGTCAGACCCACAATCCCTTATTCCTACTCTCAAGAACCAAAAACATTTTCTTTTTCAAATTTGGTGGCAACCCCTGACTTTAGGCTTTTCATCATTTTTATTTCTTTCCCATTTAGTGTTAATATATATATACAATTTACTACTGATATGTTAGTGTTTGGTTATGGGGAGCTGTTCTAGATCTTGTGGAGAGTGGGACTGGATATTTAGTATGTGTACAAAGAAAGTTAAGGCTTATAGATGGTTTTAAAAAGTGTGGCATTATTCTGCATAAACATTTCTAATACTCTGTTGAAGGTTTCATTTTTTAATTTGAAGTTGACTTTAAGAAAAACCCATCTATGAAAATTATTCTTACTCTTGGTGGTCCTTAAGAGTTGCCAAAGCAGGGAATTTGCAGTCTCTTTTAAACTTTCCAATGGCAGTCCTGGAGAGGAAATAATGTTTTCTTCCCTCGGATCAAGTCCACCCATTTGTCTATGTAAGCAAAAAAAAAAAGAGAGATTAATGAATACTTCTTAATACATTTTTCCTAATTTGTCTTTAACAAAAATAACTACCCTAATAAAATTATGATGGAGTCTGCAGTTGGGGGGAGGGGTGTTGATGTTTGTTTTTGTTTTTGAGACAGACTCTTACTCTGATTGCCCAAACTAGAGCACTGGGGTTTCAGTCTGGTTCACAGCAACCTGAAACTCCTAGGTTCAGGCGATCCTCATGCCTCAGCCTCCCAAGTAGCTGAAGTAGCTGAGACTACAGGAACCCCCCACAATGCTAGGATAATCTTTTCTATTTTTAGTGGAGACAGGGTCTCACTCTTGCTCAGGTTGGTCTCAAACTCCTGAGCTTGAGGATCTGCCTGCCTTGGCCCTCCAGACTGCTAAGGTTAGAGGCATGTGTCACTGTGCTTGGCCATGGAGCATGCAGTTTGAAAAATGCTGTGTGTTTTTAATTGTTGAATTTGGGTAATGAGTGCATGAAGGTTCATTATTTCAATATTATTCTTGATGTAAGTTTGAAATATTTCATAATAAACATGTTAATAAGGAAAAGAAAAACCACAGACTGAGAGAAAATATTTTCTAATGATCTTCCTAATCAAAGACTTGTAACTAAAATTTATAAAGAACTCTCAAAACTGTATAATAAGAAAGTAAGCAACCAAATAAGAACAAATGATTTGAACCATACTCCATCAGAGGAAATACACATGTGGAAAAATAAACACATGAAAAAATGCTCAACATTAATAGGCATTGATGAAATGAAAAATAAAACCACTGTGAAATATTGCTCTATAAACTTAATAGATTGGCTGAGATTATAGAAAAACATGATCTCTTTTGTACTGTTTATAGAATATAAATTGGTGCAACTACTTTGGAAAGCAGCTTATTAAAATGTTAAACATACAAGAAACATATTACACAAATATTCCACTCCTAGGTATTTACAATAGTTAAAAGGAAACATGTATCCCTATTAGACTTGTGCCAAATATTCATAATAGCTTTATTTTAAAAAATCCAAACTGAAAAATCCACATCAGGGTGAATAATATGCTTGATATATTGATTATGGTGTTGGTTTCATGATTGTCTTCATATATGGGAGCTAATTCAACTGTATAAACTCACAGTTTATTGCATGTCAATTATAATTCAATAAAATGGTTAAATAATTATTCCTATTACTCATCCATATGATTGATTGGCTTTTAGAGAATCCAAACTTAGGCCTCTTTGGAACATTATTACCTAATTGTTGTCATTTGAGCTACTATTCACCTCAAATTATATCAAGATATATGCATGCTATTTAGGAAATATAGCTGCATTCTCAAGGGGCTTAAAGTGCAACTCAAAACACTATTGATGTATTTATTCACTTGCCTAAGCCAAACCCTTCACTAGGTGGTGGGAACTGAAAGATGATCAAGAAATAGTCTTTGGGGTACATACAATATAGAATGATACATGTTTGCAAAGGAATAATGGAATACAAGACAAGGATTCTTTGGCCAACTTTGGCTGGTCAGGGAAGTCTTCCTGGTATGGTGAAATCTAAGCTGAGTATTAATGGAGTTAGCCTGACAGCAACTGGTGAGCTTAGAGGGGCACTACATACAAAGGAATCAATATGTATATATAAATAGAGGTAAGAGAGAATGGAATTGGATTTAGGACAAGAGCTTCTGAATGGCTGGAGTTAGAGAATGGGTCTTGGAGGTATGGGCAAGAAAAGGAAATCAGATTGTGAAAGGCCCCAGATCATCTTAAGGAATTTGCATCCTTCACCAATAGTGATAAATGCCTCTGAAAGAGTTTTATTAGGGGCAAAATATGTGTGAAATGTAGGGAAAAAATCACTCTAATGAGTAGAACTGAAGACAAGACTAGATATAGGAAGTTCCATTAGGAGAGTAAAATAATCATCAAATTAAAAGAAGACGGGAGCCTGAACCACAACTGTGGAAATGGGATTTGAGATATGAATAATTTGAGAACTATTTCTTGGTTTCTACAGTGAGAAAGGAGTCAAGGAATACAAAGAGAATAGTTCAATTGAGATGGCAAGTTCAATTCCGAATACCTAGGCATGCTGGTGGTACTCCTAGAAAGACATGTGACAGGGGAAGGGACTTCAACATTACCTACAATTATTTTTCCCTAAAATATACAGCTTGCTTCAAATAAAATTACAGAAATGTTATTTCTTGTTAATGTAGATGAGTGATGCATATAATAAGCTTTATTTTGTTTTGCTATAAATTTGAAAGATGTCAAAACTTAAATTTAAAAAAAAAAAAGAAAAGACATACAATACCAGAGTATGACAAACTTGAAGTTGCTATAATTAAATTTTCTATGATTTAACTAAAACCTGGATAAACTAACAAACTAACCTTTTTTTTCCTTTCAAATTTCTTTTTTTTTAATTAAATAGTAACTGTGTACATTAATGCAATCATGGGGTATGATGTGCTGATTTTATATACAATTTGAAATATTTTCATCCAACTGGTTAACATAGCCTTCATGGCATTTTCTTAGTTATTGTGTTCAGACATTTATATTCTACATTCAGTAAGTTTCACCTGTACCCTTCTAAGATGCACCGTAGGTGTGGTCCCACCAATTACCCTCTCTCCACACGTCCTCCCCACTTGCCTTGCCTCCCTTGCCCCTCTCCACATATTCTTGTGCTATAATTGGGTTATAGCTATAAGTTAGTTTCATAGTAGGGCTGAGTACATTGGATACTTTTTCTTCCATTCTTGAGATACTTTGCTAAGAAGAATATGTTCCAGCTCCATCCATGTAAACATATAAGAGGTAAAGTCTCCATCTTTCTTTAAGGCTGCATAATAAATATTCCATGGTGTACATATACCACAATTTATTAATCCATTTGTGGGTTGATGGACACTTAGGCTTTTTCCATGACTTAGCAATTATGAATTGGGCTGTAATAAACATTCTGGTACAAATATCTTTGTTATAATGTAATTTTTGATCTTATGGATATATACCTAGTAGAGGAATTATAGGATCAAATGGGGAATTATAGGAATTATAGAATCACTGCCTAAATTCACAAAAAAAAAAAAGAAAAGAGACATTTTCAAACCCCATTATAAAAATTGTTTTTTAAAAAACTGATACTATTTTCATGGGATTTAACATCTAATCTTAGAATGAATCTAAGATGTCTTCATTACTTAGGGATCCTCATAAGGAACTAAAATGCTGACAAATATAAACTCAAATAGTTTCTAGAGGAAGTTAGCCCCAATTCAGGCCCTCAGGATTTGCACAGATCAAATTTGGTAAAGAGCTCACACACACATAAAACAAGGAAGAAAGATCATAAGAATGATAGTCAGCAAAGAAAAAATAGATCTAAATCCCTAAGTACTTCATATATTGGAATTATCAGAAAAAGAATACTTATGGTTAAAGTGTTAAAAGAAATAAAATATTAAATATTGAAAATCAAAATGAGTAAAGAACAAAAAGCTATCAAAACCCCTGCTGATTTACATAAGAACACTTCTATGAAAAGAAAAACATTGTGTGGAGAGGGGCAAGATGGCTGACTGGAAGCAGCTTCCCACAGAGGCTCCTATCCAAAAGGAAAGATAACCCCCAGAAACTGCCCAATTGAGCAGAAGACTGGGATCCCAGTCGAGAGAGAAAGAAGTAATAACTGCAGGTCACCTCTGAGGCAAGCTGCGACTTCAAGAAACCAACCTTCAGGCAGAAACACTGAACTAAAATTTTCCACCATTATGAACTTCCAGGACACCCTTTCCCCCTTACCTGATGCACCAGAAGCCTGACCTCTGCTGAAACTGAGGGAGGAGGACTTGAGCAGTGCCCACCTTCCCTATCTGCCAGATCAGGTGGCCCACAAGGTAAGAGACTCCTGGGCCCCCCTGAGCCCCCACTAGCCCCCAGGCCAGGAACTACACCAGGACAACTGAATGTCCCCAACTGGCATGCTGCCAGGCCTTGGCCCACCACCAGCAGCAGCCAGGAAGTCCGCCGGGACTCCTGCCTGCTGATCTGTGCCCTGCCCTGCCCGATCCGTGTCACAGACCCACCACCCACAGTGGCCAGGAACTGCATTATGCTGGGAACCATGCGCGGCCCAGAATGGCACCCTGAGGGGTCTTGGCCTGCCACCAGCAGCTACCAGGAAGTCCATCGGGACTCCCACATGGTGGCCATCTGTGCCCTGCCCGGCTTCGGCCTACTGCCTGCTGGGTCCTGCGAGGTTCTGATCTGTGCCCCATGAGCACCACCCACAGTACCCAGGAACTCCATTTCGCCGGGACTCCCATGCAGCCCCAATTGGGACATCGCTGGGCCTTGGCCCACCGCCAGCAACGTCCAGGAAATCTGCCAGGACTCCTATCCACCACTGATTTCTACCCCGCCTGGCCTCGGCCCACCTGGATCCAATCTGTGATGCAGGCCCACTGCCCACAGCGGCCAGGAACTCTACTCAGCCAGGAATCCCACACAGCCCTGATTGGCACCCCTCTGGGCCTTGGCCCGCTGCCAGCAGCAGCCAAGAACTCCACCAGGACTCCCACACAGACTGAATGGGACCCTGCCAGGTCTTGGCCTGATGCCAGCAGTGGCCAGGAAGTCCACTGAGACTCCCGTGTGGCACCAATCTGTGCCCCATCCATCCTCGGCCTGCTGCCCACTGGGACCCGCCTGGCTCTAATCCATGCTCCAGGCCTACCACCCTCCCTTTGGGGCCTTCCTCCCATCCAGAGATTGCTGGAGGGACGAGCTCTCTTTACAAAGGCTACTGGGTGCCCCATCTCATGCCCTGCTGCTTGATCTGGGTGTGGCACATGCTGGAGCTGCTCTAGCAGCCAGAACTCCCTGGGTGGGGCAGTCCCAGAGGAGCTACACAGGGTCACTCCCTACAAAGATCCAGCAATAACAGAGTGATCCTGCCAGGGTCTGATCTGGAAGAGACACCTCCCCAACTCTAAGGACAGTCATAGGCAACAGTGAAAAATAATCATGAGGCGGAATCAACAAAAAAAACTATGGCAATATGAATAATCAGAGTACATCAACTTACCCAAGGAACGACCAGATAGATACAGCACAAGATCCCTTGCATAAGCAAATGGCTGAGATGTCAGAAATCGAATTCAGAGTCTGGATAGCAAATAAGATCAGCAGAATGGAGGAAAAGATGGAATTAGAATTTCAGGCAGTAATCCAAAAGATGATCCAAAAGATGTCTCAGAATTGAACGAATTCAAAGACAAAATGACAAAAGATTTTGACACATTGAGACAAGAAGTTGCAGCCCTCAAAGATCTGAAAAATACAGCAGAATTCCTCAGTATCAGAATGGAGCAAGCAGAAGAAAGGATTTATGACATGGAAGACAAAGCTTTCAAATACTTCCAAACTTCCAAAGAGGAAGAGAAATGGAAGGCAAAAACGGATCAGTCTCTCAGACAGCTCTGGGATAACTCAAAGAAAACCAATATTCGCCTTATAGGGATACCTGAAAATAATGAAGTGGCGTCACAAGGCACAGAGTCTCTTCTTTATGAGATTATGAAAGAGAACTGTCCAGACATGCCAAGAGATTCTGAAATTCAGATAGCAGACAGTTTCAGAACCCCAGCACGACTCAATCCGAATAAGACATCCCCCAGACACATCATAATTAACTTCACTACAGTTAATATGAAGGAGAAAATCTGAAAGCAACCAGACGTAAGAATTCCATTACCTACAAGGGGAAGAATATTAGAATAACTGCAGATCTCTCTGATCAAACCTTTCAAGCTAGAAGAGAATGGTCATCAACTTTTAATCTCCTAAAACAAAAGAACTTTCAACCCAAGATCCTGTACCCAGCTAAACTGAGTTTCATTTATGATGGAGAAATTAAATACTTTATCAACATCCACACGTTGAAGAAATTTGCTATAACTAAACCAGCTCTCCTGGATATTCTCAGACCTATCCTCCATAATGACCAGCGTAATCCTCCACCACAAACGTAAACACACCCAGAAACTTTTTATCAAATTTCAACTTCCACAGTGATGAAAGGATTAAAAATTTCCACTGGACTTTCTAAAGATTTATTGTTTTCAATTAATGTGAATGGTTTTAATTGTCTTCTAAAGAGGCATAGGTTGGCTGATTGGATACAAAAACTCAGGCCAGATATCTGCTGCATACAAGAAGCTCATCTTACCTTAAAAGATAAATTTTAGACTCAAGGTGAAGGGATGGTCATCTATATTCCAGGCAAATGGAAAACAGAAAAAAGCAGGTGTTGCATTCTTATTTTCAGATACAATAGGCTTTAAACCAACCAGGGTAAAGAAGGATAAAGATGGACATTTCATATTTGTTAAAGATACTAATCGATATGATGAGATTTCAATTATTAATATTTATGCACCCAACCAGAATATGCCTTATTTATAAGAAAATCTCTAATAGACATGAGCAACTTGATTTCCTCCACCTCCATAGTAGTTGGAGATTTTAATACTCCTTTAGCAGTGTTGGATAGATCCTTCAAAAAGAAGCTAAGTAAAGACATTTTAGATTTAAACTTAACCATTCAACAACTGGATTTAACAGACATCTACAGAACATTTTATCCTAATAAAATTGAATACACATTCTTCTCAGCACCCCATGGGACATACTCCAAAATCAATCACATCTTAGGCCACAGGTCTAACCTCAGTACATTTAAAAGAATAGAATTATTCCTTGCATCTTCTCCGATCATCATGGAATAAAAGTTGAACTCAATAGCAACAGGAATTTGCATATGCAAACAAAAACATGGAAGCTAAATAACCTTATGCTGAAGGATAGATGGGTCATAGACGAGATTAAGAAGGAAATTACCAAATTTTTGGAACAAAATGGCAATGAGGACACAAATTATCAGAACATCTGGGATACTGCAAAGACGGTCCTAAGAGGGAAATTTATAGCACTGGAAGCCTTCCTCAAGAACACAGAAAGAGAGGAAGTTAACAACTTAATGGGAAATCTTAAGCAACTGGCGAAGGAAGAACATTCCAACCCCACACTGAGCAAAAGAAAATATATAACCAAAATTAGAGCAGAATTAAATGAAATTGAAAACAAAAGAAATATACAACAGATCAACAAATCAAAACGTTGGTTTTTTGAAAAGGTCAATAAAATAGATAAACCTTCGGCTAACCTAATCAGGACAAAAAAAAGAGTGAAATCTCTAATTTCATCAATCAGGAATTGTAAAGATGAAATAACAACAGACCCTGAGGAATTCAAAAAAATCCTTAACGAATATTACAAGAAACTTTACTCTCAGAAATATTAAAATCTGAAGGAAATCGACCAATACTTGGAAGCAAGTCACTTACCAAAGCAGCCATAATGTAGTGGAAATGTTGAACAGGCCGATATCAAGTTCTTAAATAGCATCAAATCCCTAAAAAGAAAATCCCGGGACCAGATGGCCTCATGCCAGAATTCTACAAAACCTTTAAAGAAGAACTAGTGCCTATATTACTAAATCTCTTCCAAAATATAGAAAAAGAAGGAACACTATCCAAC
Source organism: Perodicticus potto (assembly GCA_963574655.1). Lineage (NCBI taxonomy): Eukaryota > Metazoa > Chordata > Mammalia > Primates > Lorisidae > Perodicticus > Perodicticus potto. The sequence continues at coordinate 67,329 of CAUYRH010015958.1, read as the reverse complement.
ACATTCTATGAAGCAAACATCACCTTGATCCCTAAGCCAGGGAGAGACTCAACAAGAAAAGAAAACTATAGACCAATATCACTAATGAATATTGATGCAAAAATATTTAACAAGATACTAACAAACAGAATCCAACAGCACATCAAACAAATTATACACCATGACTAAGTGTGCTTTATCTCAGGGTCTCAAGGTGGTTCAATATACATAAATCTATAAATGTAATTCAGCACATAAACAAATTAAAAAATAAAGACCATATGATTCTCTCAAGTGATGCAGATAAGCTTTTGACAATATCCAGCATCCCTTCATGATCAGAATACTTAAGAAAATTGGTAAAGAAGGGACATTTCTTAAACTGATAGAGACCATCTACAGCAAACCCACAGCCAACATCACATTGAATGGAGTTAAATTGAAGTCATTTCCACTTAGATCAGGAACCAGGAAAGGTTGCCCATTGTTTCCTCTGCTCTTCCACATCGTAATAGAAGTTTAAGCAGTTGCAATCAGGGAAGAAAAGGCGATCAAAGGTATCCACATAGGTCCAGAAGACATCAAATTTCACTCTTAGCAGATGATATGATTGTATATCTGGAAAACACCAGGGATTCTACTACAAAACTTCTGGAAGTGATCAAGGAATACAGCAATGTCTCAGGCTACAAAATCAATACCCATATGTCTGTAACCTTTATATATACCAACAATAGCCAAACCGAAAAAACAGTCAAGGACTCTATTCCATTCAGAGAAGTGCCAAAGAAAATGAAATATTTGGGAGTTTACCTAACAAAGGATGTGAAAGATCTCTATAAATAGAACTATGAAACTTTAAGAAATGAAATAGCTGAAAATGTTAAAAAATGGAAATTTATACCATGCTCATGGCTGGGAAGAATCAACATTGTTTAAATGTCTATACTACCCAAAGCAATATATAATTTTAATGCAATTCCTATTAAGCTCCATTGTCATATTTTAAAGATCTTAAAAAATTGATACTTCGTTTTGTATGGAATCAGAAAAAAACTCAAATAGCCAAGACATTACTCAGAAATAAAAACAAAGCAGGAGGAATCACGCAACCAGACCTGAGACTCTACTATAAATCTCTAATGATCCAAACAGCATGGTAGTGGCCCAAAAACAGAGAGGTAGATGTTTGAAACAGAATAGAGAACAAGAGATGAATCCAGCTACTTACCATTACTTGTTCTTTGACAAGCCAATTAAAAACATTCAGTGGGGAAAAGACTCCCTATTTAACAAATGGTGCTGGGTTAACTGGCTGGTGACCTGTAGAGGACTAAAACTGGACCCATACCTAACTTAGGTAGATTCTCACTGGATTAAAAATTTAAACTTAAGACATGAAACTATCAAAATATTAGAATAAAGTGCAGGGAAAACTCTCAAAGGAATTGGCTTGGGTGAATATTTTATGGGGAGAACTCCCCAGGCAATTGAAACAGTATCAAAAATACACTACTGGGAACTGATCAAACTAAAATGCTTCTGTACAACCAAGAACATAGCAAGTATGGTAAGCAGACATCCCTCAGGATGGGAGAAAAAATTTGTAGGTTATGCCTCTGACATAGGTTTAATAACCAGAATACACAGAGATCTCAAACGTATCAGCAAGAAAGAACAAGTGATCCCATCTCAGGGTGGGCAAAGGACTTGAAGAGAAACTTCTCTAAAGAAGACAGGCACACAGCCTACAGAGACATAAAAAAATGCTCACCATCCTTAATCATCAGAGAAATGCAAATCAAAACTGCTTTGAGATATCACCTAACTCCAGTAAGATTAGCCCACATAACAAAATTCCCAAACCAGAGATGCTGGCATGGATGTGGAGAAAAGGGAACACTTTTACACTGCTGGTGGAAATGCACAGTAATACGTTCCTTTTGGAAGGATGTTTGGAGAGTACTTAGAGATCTAAAAATAGACCTGCCATTCGATCCTATAATTCCTTTACTAGGTATACACCCAGAAGACCAAAAATCACATTATAACAAAGACATCTGTACCAGAATGTTTATTGCAGCCCAATTCATAATTGCTAAGTCATGGAAGAAGCCCAAGTGCCCATCAACCCAAAAATGGACTAATAAATTGTGGTACATGGAATTCTATGTAGCCTTAAAGAAAGATGGAGACTTTACCTCTTTCATGTTTACATGGATGGAACTGGAACATATTCTTCTTAGCAAAGTATCTCAAGAATGGAATTAAAAGTATACAATATACTCAGCCCTACTATGAAGCTAATTTATAGGTTTTGTATTAAGGCTATAACCCAACTATAGCAGAAGAATATGGGAAGGGCGGGGAGGGGGAGGTTGGGGTGGAGGGAGGGTAATTGGTGGGGCCACACCTATGGTGCATCTTAGAAGGATACAGGCGAAACTTACTAAATGCAGAATACAAATGTCTTCATACAATAACTATGAAAATTCCATGAAGGGTATGCTAAACAGTTTGATGAAAACATTTCAGATTGTATATGAAACCAGCACATTGTACCCCTTGATTGCACTCATGTACGCAGCTATGATTTAATAAAAAAAAAAAAAAAGAAAGAAAGAAAGAAAAATCTTCCGGCAATCTCTAAAAATACACTTTTTTAAAAAAAGACAAGCATTTTTAGAACAAAACCGAATATCTGTGTGGTCTTAATTATTTAATAGTGTTAGTATCTGTCTTTGCAGCAGGCTATGGGGTAATGTTACACATTTTAGGAGAACATAAATTGATGGGACTGATTGCTTAGAATGCTGCTTGTCACATTTAAATATTACTGAAAATAACTGAAGAAAGTAGTCTGTACAGTCTTGTCTTATATGGCCACTGTGCAAATAACTGCCAACATAAGATTTTCCATTTCTGCAATCACAAATGACAAATTTTTTAGTTCTTTTAAAAGGGCTAAACTTTCTCTTAACCTCTTAGGAAAAAATCCTATCTTTACGTCAGGGTTATTTTTACTATAAAATAACAAAGACAGTCATTTTTCAGATAAATGAGAAAAGATAGGAAACATAAGACCTCAATATATTTGCAAAATAATAATATAATGCATAAAAATGTACCAGTTATGGGAAAAGGCATATTATACTAGTATAATACAAATAAGTTTTGTTTTAATTTCTACTATGTATCATGGAATAAAATTCTAAAATTATTTGGATGCTAAAAAAAAAAGAAAAACATTGTGATTAAACTCAGAGAATGAAGTAAATAACACATATAAGTAAGGAGAGGTCTGATAAGCTGTTAATACACAACTGAAGAAAATACTCCCAATGAAAGAGAGAAATAATGGGTGAGAAATTACAAAATAGAGGTTAGAAATGTGGAAAATAGAGAGAGTCTTAGGTATGTTTAATCGAAAACAGAATACAAAGAATGAAAGAGAGGACACATGGAGACAATGACTCAGAATTACTCCAAAATGCTCAAAAACATGAATAAGCAGAACGAATGAACACAGTGGAAATCAGCAGGATAAATAAAAAGAAATGCATCCCAATACATTTTAGGGAGACTACAGAGCACTGAAGAAACAGTGTCTTTCCCTCAAAAATGTCAGGTAGTCTAACAGCAGACATATTAAGACCAATAACAGAAGACAAGTAATCTCTTCTACTGAGAGACAATTACTGTCAATTCAATGTATTGAGCAAAATTATCTTTTAAGAATAAGATAGTTAAAGTTAATAAATACTTATAAAATATCAATTAGATGAAAGTGTAAAAATGTATAGTAATATAGTACAAATATAGAAGGTGTAGTTATAGATGTCATAGCGTATTTTAAATCACCATGATAAATATGGTGCCAGTAAAACAATTTAATGTGAAACAAAAGGATGAACAGAGTTATTTAGTAAATAACCCTAGAAGCATTCTCACAAAGGCAGCAACAGGCAGTGTAACCACTATCTCTACTAAAATTTCATGTTACTCTGGAATTACTATCCAATGCAATTAAATAAGATAAAACAATTACGAACATAAGAATAAAAACTTAGAATATCTCTATACATTTTTTAATTAATTGATTGATTTGTATTTCACATTAATGTGAGGATACAAACATCAAGGTTACAATGTTTGCATTTATGAGGTAAAGTCCCTCCTTAGTTGTCTCCTGCACCCAAGAGGTGTGCCATACACCGCCATGTTGTGTCCATTAAATGGGAGCACACCCATCCTCCTCACCTCCCTCCTCCTGTCTTTCCCCTCCCTCATTCCTGCTCCCCCCAACTCTAGGCAAGAATCCAACGTACTCAATATTAATTTGAAGTCAAGTAGATGATCTAATACATGCCCACAAGGGAGAAAACCTCAATTCAATTCAACAATATCTCTATTTAGATATGACAAGATAATATATCTGGAAAACTCTAGAGAACTATGATTGAGTAAATCCACAATAATAGATGTCAAGAAAACAGTCAATTTCAATAAAATTAACATGCAAATAACAATGCTATTAACATATGCATATAAAACTAATAGATAAGGACAACTCCATTTACATTAAGAACAAAAAGATAAAAAAAGAATAAACAATATGAAATAACAAAAATTTATGATTTTTAAAACACCATAATACACTTCTGAAAGGCACAAAGTATCCAGGAGTAGATTGAATGATATCTCCTCTTGATTAGAAAAGTTTAGTGTCATTAGGATAGCAGTTCTTATCAATTGGTTTACAAAAATATAATCAAAATAAAAAATGGCAATGAGATTTTTTTCATGGCAATAAACAAGTTGCTGTCATAGTACACTTAAAAAAAATCAACATGTAGGCAGCTCCTGTGGCTCAGTGGGTAGGGACTGGCCCCATATACTGAGGGTAGTGGGTTCAAATCCAGCCCCAGCCAAATTGCAACAAAAAAATAGCCAGGCATTGTGGTGGGCGCCTGTAGTCCCAGCTACTTGGGACTTAAGAGTTGATGGTTGCTGTGAGCTGTGTGATGCCAGGGCACTCTACCAAAGGTGATAAAGTGAGACTATGTCGCTACCAAAAAAAAAAAAAAAAAAAAAAAAAATCAACATGTAAGAATATCTAGGATAACACTGAAGAGAGCAAGACACACATTCATAAATTGACCAATGACATATTGAATTTTCATTTATTATAAAGGTGGTATCTCAGTCACTGGAGCAAAGATAGTCTTTGGAATAAATAATGGAAAAGAATAAAAATTAGACGTACACCATACTATGCACCAATATAAATTCCAAGTGGATCAGAGTGCAGTTGTAAATAAATGAAAATATGTAAAGACTAGAAAAAAGCATGGAAGAATTTCTCCTTAATCTGGATTCAATAAAAGAAAAGATTAAGTTGATGATTTTGACTATGTATAAAATAAAAAATAACTTGGATAATTAAAAAAAGGAAGCAAATTCACAAAGCAATCTACTAACCAGGAGAAAATATTTGCAACAATATCATGGAGAATGAGCTGATATTCTTAATATGCAAACAAATTTTAATTGAGCAATGAAACATCAGAAATCTTACAGAAAATTGGACAAAGACCCAAACTAACAATTTATGAAAAATGATATATTTTTAAAAGGGATCTTAAGCATATGAAACTAGCCTTCCCATACATTGCTGGTAAGAATGTACAATGCTATAACTGTTATGGAGAGGAATATGGCAATCCCTAACAAAACTACATGTGCATTTATTCTTTGACCCAGCAATCTTACTACAGGAATTTAATCCAAAGATAATTTATAACAATTTGAAAAAATATAATCATAGTGATCTTCATTAAAAATTATTTGTAACAGCAAAAACTTGGAAACTACCTAAATATACAAGAAATTATTTGAACAAACTGTGGTATATACACAGAATGGAGTACCATGCAACTGTAAAACATAATGAAGAATTCTCTTTAGCTGAAATGGAGTAATTCTAGGAGCTACGTTAAGTGGAGAAAACAAAAGTTTAAAATATCATATAGTATGCTATGTTTTAGTAAGAAAGAAGGAGAAATAATAAAAGATATGTGTATTGTCTTATTTTCACACACACAAAAAAAGCCACAGGAAAGAAAAACCAGAAGATAATAAATTTGTGTACTTACAATAGGTGAGTGCAGGATGGGATAAAAGGGATATAGGATAGATGACAATTCTCTGAGTATACTTTCTAAAATAGTGTTTACTTGTGGAAGCATGCCAATGATCTACACACTAAAAAATAAAATTAAATCAACAAAGATAGGATGGGAGGAAAAACAGACTAAAACTGAAATCAAACTAAAAAACAAGAACATACAAGATAAACTAATTCAAGTCACAGCTTTGACTGTGGGGTGGATGTTCAAAGAAAACTAAAAATATTTGAACTATTTGAGTGGATTTATTTTTTATAGTGGTATGGGCAAAGTAATTTAGAAATCATTCAAATGTAAATAGCATCACATGACAGAGGGCAAGAGTAAATACATCTCAGTTGTTGGTCTGGGTGTGGCTTCTCCTTTAAGGGGCTGAGGAGGGAGGATCACCCAAGGCCAAGAGTTTGAGACCAGCCTGGGGAACATAGTAAAAACTTGTCTCTAAAACAAAATTAGCTCAGTTTAGTGCATGCCTGTTGTCTCAGCTAGTCAGGAGGCTAGGGCAGGAGGATTGCTTGAGCTGAGGAGTTTGAGGCTGCAGTTACATATGATGACGCCACTGTACTCTAGCCTGGTTGTCTCAAGAAAAAAAAAAAAAGTTGTTGAGATTCTCATTGCTAATGGAAAAGATAGGAAAGAACCCTGTAAAGATAAAATGGGAGGTATCACTTTGGTTATTTTTAGTTTAGTTTTTGTTTTTTAATCCTAAAGTAAAAACTTTTGTTTATTGTTGTTTTACTGTTTGGGATTCATTGAGGGTACAAAGAACTAGGTTACACTGATTGCCTTGTTAGGTAAAGTCCCTCTTGCTATTGTGTCCCATTCCCAAGAGGTGTGCCGTACACTGAATCCCCATCCTCCTCCCACTTCCGCTCTCCCCACTTGCTTATTCCCCGACACCCCTCTCCTTGTATTAGCTCAGCTACTGCCTTCATATTATAATACGGTACATTGGATTCTTGCTTCTCTATTCTTGTGATGCTTTACTAAGAAGAATGTGTTCTACCTCTATCCAGGTTAATACAAAAGATGCAAAGTCACCATTTTTTTTAAATGCCTGAATAGTACTCCGTGGTATAAATATAATACAGCTTGTTAATCCTTTCCTGGGTTGGTGCACATTTAGGCGGTTTCCACGTCTTGGCAATTGTAAATTGAGCTGTGATAAACAGTCTAGAGCAAGTGTCCTTATGGTAAAAGGATTCTTTTTTCTTCTTGGTAGATGCCTAGTAATGGGATTGCAGGATCAAACAGGAGGTCTAATTTAAGTTCTTTGAGGATTCTCCATACTTCCTTCCAAAAAGGTTATATTAGTTTGCAGTCCCACCAGCAGTGCAAAAGTGTTCCCTTTTCTCCACAGTCACACCAGCATCTGTAGCTTTGAGACTTTGTGATATGGGCTATTCTTACTGGGGTGATTTTGATTTGCATTTCTCTGACGGTCAGGGATAATGAGCAATTTTTCATATGTTTGTTAGCCATTTGTTTGTCTTCTTTCGAGAATGTTCTATTCATGTCTCTTGTCCACTGATATATGGGATTATTGGGTCTTTTTTTTTGGTTGATTAATTTGAGTTCTCTAAAGATCCTTGTTATCAAAATTTTGTCCAATTCATAATATGCAAATATCTTTTCCCATTCTGAAGGTTGTCTTTTTGCTTTACCTGTTGTGTCCTTAGCTGTGCAGAAGTTTTTCAGCTTAATTAAGTCCCATTTGTTAATTTTTGTTGTGTTGGTGGTGGCTGCTGAAGTCTGTCATGAAATCTTTTCCCAGTCCAACATCATCGAGAGTTTTCACAATGCTTTCTTCTAAGATTTTTATCATTTCATGTCTTAGATTTAAGTCTCATCGTCTTGAGTCAATTTTTGTAAGGGGTGAAAGGTGTGAAGTCTTTTCCATGTGGTTATCCAGTTCTCCCAGGACCATTTGTTGAATAGGGATTCTTTTCCCCCACTGTGTGCTATTGTTTGATTTATTAAAGATCAGATGGCAAGTAGCGACTGGCTTTGTCTCGTTATTTTCTATTCTGTTCCATATGTCTATGTCTCTATTTTTGTGCCAATATCATGCTGTTTTGATTACTGTGGACTTTTAATATAGCCTGAAGTCTGGAAAGGTGATGCCTCTGACTTTGTTTTTATTACTAAGAATACCTTTAGCTATACAGATTTTTTTCTGGTTCCATATTTGTATGGAACAAACAAAGTACTATTTTTTTTAGTTCTTCAAAATACAATGTTGGTATTTTAATAGGAATTGCTTTGAATCTGTAGATTGCTTGGGTAGATTAGACATTTTGACAATGTTGATTTTTCCCAGTCATGAGCATGGTATGTTCTTCCATTAGTTAGTGTCTTCTCCAATTTCTTTTCTCCGGGTTTCATAATTCTCTCTTGAAAAGATCCTTTACCTCTTTTGTTAGGTATATTCATTCATCAGTATTTCATTTTCTTTGAAACTACTGTGAAGGGAGTTGTGTCCTTGATTTTGTTCTCAACTTGGCTGTTATTGTCATATGAAAGAGTACTGATTTGTGGACATTGATTTTATACCCTGAGACATTACTGTATTTCTTGATGACTTCCAGGAGTTTTGCTGTTGTGTCTCTGGGGTTTTCTAAGTATAAGATCATATCATCAGCAAAGAGGGAGAGTTTGACCTCCTCTGCCCCCATTTTTATGCTCGTTATAGCCTTCTCTTGCTGATTGCATTGGTTAGAACTTTCAGAGTTATGTTGAATAGTAGTGGTTATAGTGGACATCCTTGTCTGGCTCCAGTCCTAAGTGGAAAACCTTTCAGTTTTACACCATTAGTATGATATTAGCTGTGGGTTTTTCATAGATGGCTTCAATCAACTTAAGAAATGTGCCACCTATCCCTATTTTCTTAAGTGTCCTTATTAGAAAAGGATACTGAATTTTGTCAAATGCTTTTTCTGCATCTATTGAGAGGATCATATGGTCTTTGGTTTTGCTTCTATTGATATGGTGTATTGCATTTATGGATTTGTGTATGTTAAACCAACCTTGCATCCCTTGGAGGAAGCCTAAATGATTGTGATGTATAATTTTTTTAATAAGTTGCTCCAATGTATTAGCTAAGATTTTGTTGAGCATTTTGGCATCAATGTTCATTAGTGAAATTGGTCTGTAGTTCTCCCTTTTAGTTAGGTCCTTTCCTAGTTTTGGAATCAAGGTGACCTTTGCTTCATAGAATGTGTTGGGGAAGGTTCCTTCCTTCTCAGTGTTTTGGAATAGGTTCTAGAGTATAAGTACAAGCTTTTCTTTGAAGGTGTGATAGAATTCTGATGTGACGTTATGGAGGTATCATTTTGAACTTAAGCTTCCTAAAATATGTACACAATTGTGTATAGGCATAGATATGTAAATGTGTGTGTATATATAAAAAAACACATGTATATACACACAAACACATTTATATATAATTGCTTATACAGCCTGGCACTGTCAAGGCTCATTAACAATGAGCACACCTACCACACAGATCCTGGTCTTTAATACCACTAAATAGAACCAGGAATCCTCAGAGAAACTGACAATTCCAGGGCTGGGCCAGGAGAGACATACGATGATTTTGGAACATCTTGTGGTGTCAGAAAAATAGGAAGTGCTCAAAATATATAGGGTTTGTCTTTAGTGGGGGTCTCAGTGGCCTAATCTGAGATAATGTGAGTGACAAAAGCAACAAAAAATAACTAAAGATAGTTAAATAAAAAGGAACCATGAGGTCATGCTGATAATAAATAGATAAACGGAGATAGATTAGATAAGGAGATGCATAAGTCAATAAATAAATTAGCAGGGAGAAAGAAGGGCTGTGGTAGGATGCCCAGTGCCAATTGGCAAATGCAGAGAGTTGTTGTAGTTGGAAAATCTTTTTACAGTCATCATAGTAAAGATCGTTCAGGCAAAATCATCAGTGGATGCCAAATGTGGGAAAGATATAGATGAAGAACAAAATATTTGCATGATCTTAAAGCTTCTCTTTACAGACTGCTTATTCATTACAAGGGAGAAAAAGGGTGATTTTAAAACTTTCTTACCTTTTTAATTTTCTTTAAGTCTAAAGTTATTTCTAAATAAAGAGTATTTCAAAAATCTTGACTCCTGAAATTAAATGTTGGACGAAATTTAACAAGATGAGATTTAACAAACGGACAAATAAAAAGCCAGCATGAATAGTGGGGAGAGGAAAGCCACCTTCACAGCAGCCATGTGGTGAAGCTGGTGTGGTTTTAGCTGACTGTGGGCTATGTATGACCTCTCAGAATGGCTTAGAGTCAGAAAACAGAGGACAGCTCTCAGAGTAGGCCCTGGACTTTCTATAAAGTTTGGCAATAATGTAGAAGGCCACATCTAAGTTCTTCGATCTTTTCTGATGCTGTTCTTCCCAAGCCATTTCTTTTCTGACAAGTCCCAGAGCGTCGAATGAGGTACCTGATCTGCCCTTCAGGGCTGCAGGACACCTCAGTATAGGGGTAGATTAGCTTTAAATATTTTCTGAATTGGCAGGCTCTGAGCACTCTACTCGCAATGTCTTGTCTTTTCTCGATAAGCTCCTCGTAGGGGCAAGCTATGGGAAGGAAAACAAGCAATGAGAGACACTTATACTGTCAGCACACATGGCACAGATCTTTACCCACAGCCTCCGGGACTGAGCTTCAGGGATAGAGAGACCTTTCCTCCTTTCCTTGCTGTATCAGAAAATGTTTCCTCGAATAATTGATGGCAATTATGGTAACAGTTAAGAGGACATGCTGTTAAGCCAGCCTGTGGGTTTTACCACTTCTTAACAGCAGTTACAGGACCAGAAGGATGCCACTAAACTCTCTGTGTCTTAGTTTTCTCACCAGTAAAAGAGTATAAATACTGCATCGTGAATATTAAATGAGTTAATGCAATAAAACACTTATTCCAAAAAAATAGTGGTTAATACATTTAGTTATTGGTTTAAATCTCCTCAATAAACCTTTTTAAATGATGAGATTTTTAAGTTTCTTTTCTATTGTCGCCTTTCGTAATGCCCCTATTTACCCTTCTCTTTCATCTGATCCTTTCTATGGATTATGAGCCCTTAAACTGACTAGGCCACTCTACTGGTAAACTCAGCACATGCATATCTGCACATATACATACACCTTCACATGAACTAGACTCTGCCAAATAACCCCCTGATGTGTGCAGTGATAACTTTTCCAGATTAATCAGGAGTGTGCTTTTGCTAGTCAGCACGGCTCCAGGCAGAGGGAGCAAAGGTTTTAAGAGACCCAGAATACACTTCCAACCCCAAACATCCATCTAACATCCTGAAATCCCTGTTTTGTTTGACACTTCCTTGAAGAGATTGATATTTAATTAGGACAGAAATGTGCTATATGAGACTTGTGGTCACTGCATCAAATCGCATGGGCTCTAGTCCTAGCTCTGTCTTCTGCGGTTTCCTTAACTTCTCTGTGCTTTAGTTTTATCAGTAGTAAAAAAAAAAAAAAGAAGAAGAAGAAGAAGAAGAAGAAAAGAAAAAAATAGGACCTACACCAGAGACTTAGAGTTATATATGTAAAGAGCTTAGCTTTTACATATATAAATTTAATTAATAGTTCATTAAGCAACTGTGTTATGCTAAGAAATAGGTCAGACACTGTGGATATCCTGATGGATAAAATAAATAGTTTAGAGGTTACTGGGGAACAGCAATAGTAAACCAACAGATATATTTTTTAAGTAAATTGTCTAAAAATACCAGCAAGGGAAAAGAAGATACATTGGGAGAGAGTGCAAAGACGGTGGTGGTGGGAAAGGAGCAAAGAGTCTTGGGCTTGGCCATCAGAAGGGCTTCTCTGAGAAGGAAGCATTTAATTTAAGGCCTGAAAGAGGAAAAGTAGCTGGTTACTAAAGAGGAAGAGGATGAACCTTCAGACATAGGGGGCAGGCAGTGTGAAGGCACCCAGGGTGACAGTGGTTGTCCAGTGCAATCTGGGCTTAGTGGGTAAGTGTGTGAGTGGCTTGCCCTGAAGGCAAAGGATGATAGGAGTTCAAATTTGATTTCATGAGTGCTGTGAAATCATTGAAAAATTTTAAGCAAGGCAGTAACTTTTACTTTCCAAACATTACTTTCTGATTGCATATACAAATGGCACAAGGGCAAGGCTGATTACAGAAAGACAGAACCCCACCCATCCTAGGGGACCTGGATGCTGCATCTTACAAACTACATGGACCACCCGGGCAGTAGTCTGTTTGGGTCACACTTGCAAAATGCATCCCTCTATATTTCAGGGAACCAGTCCAAAGCCCCTTGTATGTTTGGGGCTGGGATCATTGCTGATCCATTGAGGCTGGGTGGGAGAACGTATTTGGGCTGTTGGATATTGTCTTGCAGCTTGTAACATGTGGCTTTGATCTAGCTGAGTGGGAACCTCAGCCTATTTAGCTGACCTCATTTATATAATCTCTTTGGCACTGAAGAGGCAAATTATCTCTCTTCAAGTTTTTCCCTTTAATTCTACAATCAGCTTGCTTCAACATTTTACTATTAATAACAACATTTTCTCTTCTGCTCTAGAAGTGGGCATTTGAGGAAATAATTCTGAGGTTCAAAGATCCTTTCATATTGAGATTATGTATATGCTCAGTTGTTTAGCTGATTTCCTATGTCTTTGTTTGTTTGTAGCATTAATTAGATTGATTGTTATTTCCTATTTTTATTCAGGCCTGTCAGTTGTTTCACAAATAGTTTTGATGTATGAATAGCTGTTGATCTCTATTCTCTCTCATAGTGGCTACATGAATCTGGATCTCTGAGACCTTCAGCTGTTTCAACTGTGACTACTTCAGTTCTCACATTCTCAGGCTGTCTTTGGATGGTATCTGAGTGCTCTGAGGAGGCATGGCATTGTGTCCTGTTAGTGGTGACTTCATCACATTGTGCTGGCTCTGCATTCTCTGAGAATCAGATGCTGAGATAAAGGTTAGGAATGTAGCAGGTTTAGTGAGAAATAAGGCTTGTGGGCTGGAGTGGTGACTCACTCCTGTAATCCTAGCACTATGGGAAGCCAAAGGAGGTGGATCCCTTGAGCTCAGGAGTTTAAGACCAGCTTGAGCAAGAGTGAGACCCCATCTCTGCTAACAACAGAAAAACTACCCAGGCATGGTGACACTTGCCTATAGTACCAGCTACTTGGGAGTCTGAGACAAGAGGATTGATTGTGCCCAAAAGTTTGAGGTTGCTGTGAGCTATGATGCCACAGCAACCTCAAAGGTGGGGAAGGGGAGAAAAAAGACTTTTGAAAGAAAAGAGGAGGAAACGGAATTGGGCTGGGATGTTATCAGCTGTGACACAGTCCTCACAAAGTCTCTGCCAGCCACATTCAAGGCTCTGGACAAATGACTGCTCATCAAGAGAGTCCAGCATTAGCCAGAAATGATTAATCCCTCATGCCACCATCTGGCTCAGTAATTGACTTAGAGTCTCCTCAGGAAGACAAGGCCTCAGTTCAAGAGCTAGCGTGATCTCAAAAAGGAACTAAGTATTGGGGACTGATCGTTCACTGTGCTCCTTAAAGCTGGACAGCAATTCCTTTCAAAGAGAAACAGAATGCTGGCACTTCTCTGTCCCCCACAATCAAAATGCGTCCCTCTGCATGTCAGAGAAGCTTGTGCTGTGCAATCTACTTGTCTATATGTGAGAGGGAACGGCCCCTTTCTTTCTAAGGGTAAACTTAGAAAAAGGAAGTTAGCTCCAATTCCTGTGGCTGCCTTTGGGCAAAAGATCTCAACCGGCACAATGAATTTGCCCTCATGCTATCTACCTTAATGTCTGCTTCTCTCACAAGCTTACACGGCTGAGGGGCAGCCCAAATCCCATTTCTGAGGGGTCTGATCTCCTTCTTGCTTGTTTATCCCCAGGTACAACTGGGCAAGGAAGAACCAAGTGGCACCAAGTGGTTCATTTGTGTTCCACATGCATCCCTCCCTGCCCCCGGGGTGTCACAGCAGCCGTTTCTCCTCTGCTGACCATGATCAGCTACTACTGAGAAGATGCTGAACCCTCTTCTTGCCTTCCTGTCCCTGAGCACAAGGAGCTCAAGATGCCCAGGCAGCAGCAGTAGCCCAAGGTTGATGACATCCTTGCTGGGTATGTTGGCAAGAATGCTCCCTTTGGGGAATGAGGACCTCTATTTCTGCAGTGACCTTTCAGAAATGGGAAGCACAAAGTCTCTCAGTTACTTTTGGAGCTAGTGATTACACATGCCTTGGTTCTTAAATTTATGTACTCTTTCTGCTCTTATTATGTACCTGGCCCCATAGAAACATCTCTGATTCAGTGAAAGATGGTGCCCAATTTTAACAGAGTTCTGCTGGTACTTCATCTGTACCTTTGGCAGGACTTCTTAATGCTCTCTGAGACTGGCACACTGGTGGATTCCATTTTTGTGTTCCCTCCCACACCGCCGTCACTGTAAAGTGGGTTCTCTGATCAGATACTATAGCTGTGTGGTAGTCTGTCCCTCGGCATCAAGAATAATATAATTCTAATATAATTTCGAATAATATAATATAATTCGGATAATATTAATAAGTCCCAGAATCAGATATTCTTTAAGCCCCAAGATAGAGGTGTTAACCGAGGCTCTGCAGGTAAAAATGGCAAAGCCATACCTGGAATAAGGGTCTAATTGTGAGGGATCCAGTATAATAAACTTGCCACCATCAGCTGGTTTCCTCCAGGAATACTGCCATCCTGGGGGCATCAAATTTATCTCTGTTGCTACTAAGTTAGTCTTTCTTAGGTGGCAATAGTTAAACTGGCTTTGGTGAGTGGCCGATTGTACTCCTAATCCCATACATCACTTTCACCTCTGCTTCTGTGGTACTTGACTCACCTGTCCAGTGTGCCAACACTGGAATGCTGCTGACAGAGACTGCTCAAAGCCAATAGGCCAAGTCATGATTTCCAATTGGGATATTTAGTACCTCATCCATGGTGATGCTTTCTGCCATTCTGATATGTCATTTACACAGCTCTTCTCTCAAGATTTTTTTCCTCCGGTATTCCCAAAAGCTGTTTTCCAATGCTGTGTAGTTCTCTGATAGAGAAAGCAGACCCTGCATTCTGAACTTCAGGTCTTACACTGCCTTTCTCATGCCAGTGCTGGCTATAAAGCCCTCTGGTGGGTCTTGTGGTCACACATATATGTATTCTAGTATGTACACTTCACTGAGCCTTTTAATTACTTCCCAGTCCTTTCCCAAATGAACCGATAGCCACAGTGGGTCATGTGGTAGGGGCACCAACCATCTGGCTTTGCCCAAGCCTGCTCAGGTTTTATCCAGAAAATCTGTCTCACAGGAAACTTCTCAACCTCAGGCAAACCAGGACATTAAGTTCCTACAACACTCACTATTTTTTACAGCTCCTCTGGGTCACATTTCCTTTCCTCTTTTATCAGGACCAACATGCCCCAACTGAGTTGTGCTATGATGACCTTGTTCACAGACCTGGAGGCCAGGAGAAGAGATGGTGGCAGTTGCTGAGGGAGGAATTCTTCTCATTCTCTCCCCATATAGGGAAATATTTGCTTTTATTGGGAAGAGATTACTCACTTGTACAGGCAGAAATTGCTCAAAGACGTTTTTGGAAATGAAAAATTTCAGGGAAATTATCTATCTGACACCAGCCCATGCCTTAGGGACACAGGTTTTACTAACCAGATCCTTGACTATGTCATAACAAACTTGCCTTGGTAGAAAATTCAACAATCTTTGAAGTTCCACTGCTCTGATTAGCAGATCCTGGATTTGATCTCATGTTCTGTTCACTGCTGCGTAAGAGAAGGGCCTTTTGTAACCTGCCCAAGACACTCACTGACTCTCATGCTTGGTTTTTAGTTGTTTTCACTGTTAATGCTCTCAGGATTTATGTCATTATCCATGTGCAGGGCATCAGGGCAATTTAGTATCAATCTTCCAATATCATTATCCTTCTATTTCTCACCATCTCTACTATCAGCATCCCTGCATATTTAAAATGCTTAAAATCATCACACCAACCAGTGCATACTCATCTACCAGCATGTTCTCCCAAAATACCATCAGTGAAAGTTTTAACAGGTAGAGCACCACATTGCCCCAACCCATCTGTGCTTTACCTGCCACCAGGATAGAGTCCTCCTTGCTAGCTGCAAGGTAAATCTCCCAGTCCTATCTTTCTGCTTCCTTTCTCAGAACCCTCTGAGCACCAGCTGTACCAGTTGGGTACTCTGAGAAGGACTTTCTAAGATGGAATTAGGAGTGAGATGATACTCTCTTTTGGAGAAGGAATTAGGAGTGAGATGATACTCTCCTTTGGAGAAGGAATTAGGAGTGAGATGATACTCTCTTTTGGAGCATATCATCTAGAAAAAGAAAAGAAAATAGACAGGATTGGGAAAAGGGAAACTGCCAGATCTTGATGCCAGTCTAAAAGCATCTCTGCCAGCCCAGTGAGAAGCTCCAAAGCAAAGCTAGCTAGTTGAAGGAGTCCTGCTTTGTCTTGAAATCTGTGTCATTGACTTATTGCCTTCAGGCTGTCCTGAGAGGAAGAAGAATGACATCAGCTATCACCACTTTGGTTTGTCCTTCACTATGGGCCACACTAAAAGAGGTGATCTTGGCTTGAAAATTGAGACAGACACTGAATACCTGTCTGGAGGCAGCCAGCTAACCACATGCCTTATAGCTAGCCAGAAAGTCTTCTTTCTGAAGGGAGATCTGGGCAGCATATATCTATACCTGCCAAAAAGAAAAATCATACACACCCGAAGCCAGACTGAAGTTTGTGAAGAATAATTTTGTCCTTTCTTTTGCTTTTAGATACTACTCTGTAAGGTGCATCATTGGTTCGTGTACCTCTAAGAAACACCTACACACACACGCACACAGCACAAGCATAAAAGGCCATCAGTTTAAATTGCATCCTGTTTCGGAGATGGTAAAATATGAAATTTATATATCTGGGAACTTGATGAACTTTGGTACTTGCTTGGCTTTTTGACAACACTGCAGAGATGGAAACCCCTTTGGCTCCTCAATAGCACCGGCACTCAGGCCAGCATCATCCTGAACGAAGAAAGAAGCTCAGCTCTACCTCGTGTTCTGCTCATTGCTGCATGTGGAGATGAAAGAAACAGCATCTCATTCTAAAAGAGACCCTCTCTGGATCATCTAAAGTTCACAGTTAAAGTTCACAGTTTTCCTCTCTACCTCTACTGAGAGATTAAGTAAAAAAGAGAAAACCAAAGAGGATGGCCAGGCTCAAAAAATATCCAAACCATTCTTCAGTAAATATTAAAAGTGGTATAGCCACTTTGGAAAACTGGTAGTGTCTATTAACAATGTGCATAGCCTACAATGCAGAAATTCTACTCCTAGATAAATAGTCAAACAAATATATGCAGACACTTACCAAAAAGCATGGGCAAGAATTATAAAGCAGCACTATTTATTATAGCCCCAAACTGAAAATAACTCAAACATCTGTAAACAGTAAAATGGATAAATTAATCAAATATAAACTGCAATAAAAATTAATGAGCCACTGATAAATATGCAATGGCGTGGAGGGATTTCATAAAAGGCAGACACAAAAAGTGGCATGAATATGCTCATAAAATCACAGGAGTAGGACAAAATATACACCGTTAGATGTCAGGATACTGTTAGTGTTCAGGGGGAGATGAAGGCAGTAATTAGGAGGCATCATGAAGTCAACAAGTTTCTGCAGTCCTGGTAATTCTGTCTTGGTTTAGGCCATGCTCACTTTGTGAAATTTTGTTCAGCTATACATTGATGATTTCATATTTCATCAGAGGTATATTTTACTTCACTAGAACATTTACAATGAATCAAAATTACATGAAGCAAATATAACTAAAAGGTTAGAATGTGATAGAGCCGGATAACTGGCTGGTATGTGGGGCACCCCAGGTTGGGGCATTGCTTTGCATTTTCTCATATGCTTAAATTATCTCAAAAAGATAAAAACAACTTGAATATAGTGAAAAGGTCAATTTGCAGCCTTCTTCCACATATTGAAAATTTGCTTAGTCATTGAGGTCCTTGGATTTGAAGGGAAATAATTTCAGTCACACAGTGAGGTTGAAAGTAAAACTATGAAAAAGATGATCATGCAAATTCTACCCATGGGAAGGATAGTATAACTGTATTTATGTTAAACAAAATAGACTTCAAGTCAAATAAGAGCATTTTACAGATAGAGAAGGTCATGTCAAAACATAAAACTTCAATTCCATGAAAAGATAAACAATTTGAAATGTGCACACACCTCAAAGCATACACCAAAAATACACTGAGGAAAAAAAACTAGGTAACTATTAGGAGTAATAGACAAATCTAAAATCAGCTAGATAAATGATAGAATACATAAATGAAAGTTATCTTTCATAAAATATAAAATCATGGTATAAAAGATATTTTATATTGTAATAAAAAAAAATACCACAGAGAAAACTTACAGAAGGCAAGTAAAGCAGTTCTAAGAGAAAAAATTTTAACCTTCAGTTATATATTAGAAAAATTAAGACTGAAATTAATAAGTAAAGAAACCACTAGAAGATTTGAAAAAATAATGGCAATATAGATCCAAACATCGTAAAATTAAGACAATTTTAAAATAAGAGTTCAAATGAACAAAATAAAATTGGTAGCATTGAAATTTTAATAGACAATGTTTACCAAAAATGTTTCTTAAAGGTCAATAACATTGACAAACCTATTTAGATATTAAGAATAAAAAAGCTGTAACTATAAAGAGATAATAAAAGATAGCATGAACAACTTTATAGAATAAATTTGAAAATGTAGATAAAATGTGAAAATTAAGAACTTATAAAAGCAAACCAAGTGATAAAGCAAAAGCCTAGAAATCCTAAAGTTGCAGAAATGGAATCATTCATCCTAAAAAGTTTTGTCACAAAACAAAACTCCTAGCCCACACAGCTACACCATTGAATTCTATCAAATAATCAAGGAACAGACAAGTAAAATCTTATCCAAGCTACTCAAAGATTAGATTTAATTTACTGGGTTGAAATTAATATTATAGAGATGCTTATTCTCTCCCCCAAATATGGCAATCTCAATTAATTGCCAACTGTAGTTTTTTGTGGAACTTGTTAATTAGAAATTGATGTAAAAATATACATGATTAAGAATAGCCAAGACACTCTAAAGCAGTGATTCTCAACCTGTGGGTCACGACCCACAGGAACTGTACTAAAGGGTCACGGCATTAGGAAGGTTGAGAAGCACTGCTCTAAAGGAAATGAAGAAGGGGTGAGTACTTGCCCTATCAGGTACTAAGACTTATTTTATGCTAACACTCCTAAGACAGTGTTCCTTTGGCAACACAATATACAAAGACAATGATGAAGTGTAAAGGACTTCCAAGATCACTAAGGCATATATTATACATACATAAACTTCGTTTATAGCAGAAATATTGTAGCAGATTACTAAAGACAAACTTCTAAGAAAATGATGTTGGGATAATTGGATATCCACTTAGAAATCCAACAGCATACTGAACATCAAATCTGGATGGAATAAAGACAATTATAAAAGATAAAAGTATGAAACTTTTAGAATACAATATAGAAGAATGTCTTCATGATTTACAAAGGGAAAACATTTCTTAAACATGATGTAATAAACATAATGCATATTGAAACGAAGATAAACTTGACTACCAGTAAATTAAAAACTTGTGTTACTCAGTAAATATTATTAAAAGAATGAAAATACATGCTACATAGTAAAAGAGCTATATCCAAAAAGACTACTTCCCCTAATATGTAAGGAACTATGAATCAATAAGACAGTATATCAATAGAATAGTAAGTAGAAGAACTGGATAGATTTTATACTCAAAACAAGATGCTTTAATAACAAGTAGACACATAAATAAAGGCTTAACATTATTTATTAGTCAGAAAAAATGGAAATCAAGCCCTTAAATTATGCTATATTGGCAAAAAGGTAAATATCTAACAATACCAAGTGTTGGTGAAGATGATAACTCTCCTCTGCTATGCGAGTGTGAATTGTTTCATCCATTCTGGAAAACAGCTTGGAATTATTTAGTAAAAGTATGTATGTACATTCCCAGCTACCAACAATTCCATTTCTAGCAAGAAAGGTTCACAACATCATCTGTGGTCATTTCCAACAGACGTCAGTAGCATCATGGATAAATCATTTGTGGTATATTTATGATTTTTCTCTAAAAAGCAGACTGAACTATAGCTTTATGCATGAACATGAATAAATCACAAACATAATATTAAATGAAAGAAAAAGAAACAAAAGGACACATTCAGTGTGATTCTGTTTATATAATTGTTATGAGAAGGAGCATAAATTATGTATATGAGGAATGCAAACATAGGTAATAAAGTATCTTTTCAAAAAGCAAAAAAAGTGATTATCAAAAAGTAAAAATAAGGCCAGGCACAAAGGCTCACACCTGTAGTTTTAGCACCCTGGAAGGCAGAAGTGTTGTATACCTTGAGCTCAGGACTTGAAGACCAGGCTGAGCAAGAGCAAGAACCCTCTTTACTAAAAACAGAAAAAGTAGCACGGCATGGTGGTGTTTGCCTGAAGTCCCAGCTACTCAGAGGCTAAGGCAAGAGGATTGCTTAAGCTCAAGAGTTTAAAGTTGCTGTGAGCTATAATGTCATAGCACTCTACCGAGGGCAACAAAGTGAGACTCCATCTCAAAAAAAAGTAAAAACAATATTTATTTATGAGAAAGAGGATGAAATAGAAGCCATCTGGAAAGGTCAAAGGGAGTTTCTTCCAATGTTTTCTTAACCTAGATGTTAGTTGCACAAAAGTTAATTTTAATATTATTATTTAAATTGTATGTATGTTTTATATACTCTTTGGTATATATTTATACAATCATGTGTCACTTAAGGGTGGGAATGTGTTCTTGGAAATGCATCATGAGGTGTTTTTGTTGTGTGAATATACTTGTACAAATCTTTTGTTGTGTAGAGTACACTTGTACAAACCTAGTTACAACAGCCCACTCCACACCTAGGTTCTATGGGACAGCCCGTTCCTCCTAGCTGACAAACCTATACAGAATGTCACCCAGTGAATACTGTAGGCAGGTGTAGCACAATGGTATTTGTGTATCTAAAAACATCTAAACATAGAAGAGGTAAGTAAAAATATGATATAAAAAATAAAAATAAGGCATACACCTGGATAGGACGCTTGTTAAGACTGAAAATTATTCTGTGTGAGTGAATGAGGGAGTGGAGAGTGAAGGTGAAGGCCTAGGACCTTACTGTGCACCACTGTAGACTTCATAAACATTGAGCACTTAAGGCTACACTAAATCTATGAAACAAAAAAATTTTCTTTCTTCATTTATAAATTAACCTTAGCTTATTGTAACATTTTTACTTTATAAACTTTTTCACTTTTCTTTTGTAGTAATTTTTAGCTCTTTTGTAGAAATATTTAGCTTCAAATAAAAATATTGCCATCATGTTCCTAGTCTATAAATTTTTTCCATTTTTTAATTTTTTTCTTACTCTTTAAACTTTATTATTAAAAACTAAGACACAAGTACACACATTAGCCTAGGCCTGCAAGGAGAAAGGACCATCAAAATATCACTAAACAATAGGAATTTCAACTCCATTATAATCATACGGGACTACCATTTTATATGCAGTCCATCATTGACATCATCATGAGGCGAATGACTATTTCAAGCTAAGAAAAGGAGAGGAGAGGAAAGGAGGGGAGAAAGAAAGGGAAGGGAAGGGGAAAGAAAGGAAGGGAAGGGAAGGGATTTCAAGAAGCCACAAATTACTAAGTCTTCTGCCCTCTTTTAAGGAGGTAGTGTGATCTGACAGCAAAGCCATCTTCCCAAATGTAAGACATTTAGTCAAAGTGTCCATTTGTTTCTTTCTCATTTCTTTAACTGGGTCATCCGCTTTCATACATTTCCTTTCTGGAGTTGCAGCTTTTGATTACAGAGTGTCAAGGAATAGTCATCAAGAGCAGATGTAGAACAATTTAGCTAGAGCCATAAGGATGTTTACAGGCATACCTCTTTATTCCCAATTCTTAGGAAAAAGTCCTAGAATAGAGAAAGTGTTCAATAAACATTTGCCAAATGGTAAACAAATAAATTGATACATGAATTAATGAGCATTTAATGCAATATTCACTGGCTTCTTCACGCCACTGCAAACTCAGAAGTCAAACATTTTTCTTTTCCCATTATTGTTTTTACTATCAAGGTAATTTTCCACAGACTCAGTAGATATATCAGTAAGCATACAATTTAATAGAAAACATAAACAAAAGGAATGCAAATTAAATTAATAACAGCATATAAGTATTTGCCATTTCAATACTCAAACTGGAAAAATAGAGATGATGGTCAATCTTAACAAGGTGAAAAGAAAAGGCACTATGCTCCTTGGAGTTTATCAAATGTACCAAAACCCTTTCAAATTCTGTTTCTATGCATTTATCCTCAGGAAACACTAAAGAAACACATGAGAGATAGTTAAATAATGTTCACTGAGGGTTGTTTATAAAACAGAGAGAACAAAGACGTCTTAGATACCTCTGAAATAGGAAATTGATTCAATAATGTGTGGTATATTAATTCAACACAATATTATGAGTCATTAACATTTATGTTAGGAAAAATATTTGATGACATAGAAACACAGTGACAGTGTGTGTGTGTATTTTAGAAAAAGAGATTCCAAAGCAGTCTGATTGATGTCATCTTGTTTTAGGAGAAAAATAAAATCATGCATAGGCATACAAAAGGGCTAACCTAACCCCTAAAAGAATACGTGTCAGTATTATAAGACTTATCTTTGGGTAGTAAGATTATAAGTAATTTTATATTTCTTTTGTAATAAGAAAATGTGTTAGAAGTTAATTAAAGTCTAATAAAAGATATATATTTATAATTCATTTAAAAAGACTGCTAAAATACATAGCAAAAATTAAATACCCATTATCTCTGGATAAAGCATTATGGGTTGTTTTTATTTTATTTTCACTTATATTTGTTTCTAACTTTTCTGCAATAACATCATATTACTTTTATAATAAGAAAAAGCCATAAAAGTTTAAATTGTAATAAATGTAATAACTTAAATTGTAATAAATGTATATGATGGAATATGAAAGCTTTGGCAAGATATATAACAACAACAAACAGCAGTTATTTATCTTTGTGTGTAGCAAAACGGGAATTGGATATTTTCTTTTTACTTTCTTAAGACTTTTAAATTAATATAAAATATGTCTCTAATAAAAGTAAAGAAAATTTTATTTCAAAAACTTTTTGTCCAAGAACTTAGTTGCAGGGACAAAAATTTCCTTGAATAACTGATGCCCCAGCAGAGTCACTTGGAAGGTTCTAAGAAGTTATTGAATGGGCTATAAAGATCAAAGAAATACCTCCTCTCATAAAAATTGTCACTGAGAAAAAGAGGGCAGAAAATCTAAGGCAACTTATCACAAACCAGGTCATATAAATTTTATACTTAAGACATCACAGCTGAATTTATAATGCTCACTTCCACCTGTGAATGTCTAGCTACATCTTGTTTTTTAAATTCACAAAATATTAAAATGTTAGATTATCTGATAAAAAAATTTCAAGAGAATGATTGCTTTAGCTGTTTCCACTGCCAAAAGCCAACATGTAAACCAAATCTTGGGAAGACACCTTATGTGTTATAGGCATATTTTCATAGATGGAAATTGACTGAGGATGAGACAATTTGAGTTAGTAAAATTCTGAATTACAGGATTATGAAATCACAGTTGATAAGGCTTTGGCATAATTCAAAATATTTTTGTTTTGTGTTGTGTTGTTTTTTGTTTTGTTTTAATTGCACCTAGAAGTTTAAGAATCAATGAGAAGCTGAAAACAAAAGCGAGTGACCAGGAAGGGATCAGGGTGAGCAACTCTGCAGAGACCTTGAAGGGGAGTCTGGAGGAGGACAGAGGGGGCTGGATGAATGGGTCTGATGTGATAAGGATAAGAAAGCCACAGAAATAGCTGGCTGTGTTTCACCACAGTCAGAATAACATAAAAAGCCCACATATCACAGACTAATTTGGCAGTAATCTAGAAAAGAAATGCATTAATCCAATTACTTTTCTTGGCAGCCCAAACCAACTACTACCTACAAGCTTTTAGGAGCTTAAATAACCCCAGGGCTAGGATGACAAAATGATTCCTCTGAATAAACAAATCCCATTTTAGGGCAGGATGAGTCATCATGGGAGGCCTTTATGGCCAGGAGCCATGTTTCCTCACTGACATGAATGAACTCAGCTCCCACTTTGCGCCTAGGAAACCTTTCCCTCCTCTCTCTGCCCTATTCCTCTCACTTGAGGCCCACGGCTCTGAAAGATAAAAGAACTGTTTTTTCCCCATTTACATAGCGAGAATCATCACAAACAAGATTAATTTCTGTTATCCTCAGATTTATAGATGTGTCAAGTGTGAGTGTGTACAGTCTCAGATGACCGAATATATCACACGTTGTTGGGTTAGAGAAGGAACAGTGCTAGGCACGACACGGGGAAAAGTGGAAAAGAAGAAAATTTCCAGTTCAAGAATTGGAAAGAAGAATGTTGAAATGTGTGTGTGTGTGGTGGGGGGAGATTTTCCTCCTTGAAGATGAGTATAGTGAATATATAAAAATTAACTAGATCTAGTCTTCTAAAAGCATGAGATTTTAGAATACAAAAGACCTCCTAATGAGATGGCCAATAGTTTGTATTTCACCTATGAACATTGACTAGTTTGTAGTGACTATCTGTGTCATGTGAGATGAACGATTTATCTGGGCTTAGGTGGAAAGTTTGCCATAATGGATAGATTGCTCATGGGCGCCTTCTAGTTCACTACTGTAAATGTCAAACACAAAAGAAATCCTAGGGTGGTCACGTAAAGTGACAATTGTAGTTACTCGAGTTCTGTTTATCTTCACAATCACTGTGCCATCCTCGTTTATTTCCAATCCATTGTTCAAAGTCTGTACTGTCTGGCTCCACAGGAGTTGGAGATAAACTGCACTCAAAGCAAGCTGAAACGATTCTGAAACCATCAAACACTTCCTCCCAAAACAAATGCTTGCAGCTGAGTCCAAGCATAGTTGGCTGCTACCTAAGTGACATGGAGAGTTCTTCCCTGTAACTTTGGAATAGAATACAATGTTCATAAAAGAATACAATGTTGATAAAAACAAATAAGGAAAAATGAGCTAATTTGAATCATATATGCATGTATATGCATGTAATTGAATCAAAATAGCAACTGTTTAATTGTTTAGAACTTAGAAGAAAATGTTTTTCAGAAAGGTATTTTATCACTGGCATTTTTTAGTCTTGCTTGCACCCTGTGAAAACAGAAGACAGACTAATTTTTAGTCAGTTTTATTATTGTTCCGTTACTTTTCATAGACATCACTTCCTCATTATTGCTTACCTCTGGGAAGGCAGATCCCCACACCCAAGTTTACACACTGCCAATCACATCTATGCAGGTATTTGACACACGTGATCCTCTACAATCCTCATTCTGTGAGTCCCAATGCAATGAACTGTGTAAAGTAGCATAGATAAATTTTTATGGAGCTTGGATTAATATTTTGATCACTTGAGTCAAAGGCTAATCTAATTTATTGGAGTATCCTGCCTTTTCTCTTTGACCTGCCATGTCATCTCTAAGTGTTAAGGTTCCCCCATCTAAGCATGGATTCATTTCTCTGCTCTGCATTCTATTCCTTAGTTAGTATGCCTATTTCTCTGCCAATATGGTTACCATTGGGTGGTGCCTGTGGCTCAAAGGAGTAGGGTGCTGGCCCCATGTTCCAGAGGTGGTAAGTTCAAATCCAGTCTCAGCCAAAAACTGCAAAAATAAAAAACAAACAAACAAAAGAAAAGCAAAAAAAAAAAAAAATACAGTTAGCATATTCAAGAACAATTCTGGATTTTAGGTAGGGGAGCTGCCCACCAGGATATTTTTCTCCCTCAAAACTGTCATAAATTTTCTTGATGCTGATTTTCTTCATTAAAAATTTCAAGGGTCAGCCTACATGGGTCAATGAAGAAACTTACTGAGATGTTGATGGAATTTTGGTTGAATTTATAAATTACTTTGGCAATAATTGATACATCATGAATTTGATCTGTGTTTCCTTTATTTTATTAACAATTTTCAAAAATATTTTATATTTTTCTATAAAGTTATGGCAACCTATTTCACAAGTTGAGTTATAGGTGCTATTGATTTTAATGAACTATTACAAAATTCTCTTATTTATTCTAATAATGTACGTGAAAAATCTTTTTGATTTTCTATGTAAACACTTATATAACCAGTCAATAATGTGCTGGTTTTCCCCTTATTAATCAATTTTTTCCTTTTACTTATTTTTTTCCCTGCGTCTATGTTTATTTGTTTGCCTGTTTTATGGTTCTGGTTAGGACCTTTTAAACAATGATAGAAACAATAATAGAAGTAGTGATACTGAAAATTCATATTTCATTTCTGATTTTAAGTAGAATATTTTTATTGTTTCGCCATTAAGAATAATGTTTACCGGCTCGGCGCCTGTAGCTAAGTGATTAGAGCACTGGCCACATACACCTAGGGCTGGAGGTGTCAAACCCAGTTTGGGCCTGCTAAACAACAATGACAACAGCAACAACAAAAACAAAAATAGCAGGGCATTGTATCGGGTGCCTGTGGTCCCAGCTACTTGGGAGGCTAAGGCAAGAGAATCTCTTGAGCCCAAGAGTTTGAGGTTGCTGTGAGCTGTGATGTCGCAGCACTCTACTGAGGGCAACACAGTGAGACTCTGTCTCAAAATAATAATAATAAATAATAATAATGTTTACCAAAATGTTTAAATAATAATAATAATGTTTACCCTTTATCTAGTATGGACACAAAAATCTATTCCTATGTATTAAAAAGTTATTTTTTCATAGTCATGAGTACATTTTCTGAATTTTTAAAAATGATTCTAGGGTTTTTCTCTTTTAATCTGTAAATATGGTTTGTGACAATAGTTGAGTTTCTAACATTGAATCAGCTTTGCATTTCCAGTTCATGGTATGTTTACGTATTCCCAGACTGAGTTTGCAAATACATGTTTCAGATGCATAACCCCGAGTGAGGTTACACTGTCAATGTTATTTTCCCTCTTGCCTGTTTGGTTTCAGTCTCTAAGTTATAATAACCACACAAAATGATTTGAGAAGTATTTCTTATTTTTCTACATTCTGAAAAAAATCTATGTAAGATTTGGAAATAGCTATTTCTTAAATATTAATATTACAAGAATTTGTCTATACGCCATCCAGTCTTGGTGCTTTTATTTTTTGTGGGTAAGTTTTTTATTATCAATTACATTTATTTAATGGGAATAGTAGTATCAAGCTTTTCAATTGTTCTACTGAGGACTTCGATGAATCACATTTTTTTTAGAAATTATCTTATCTAAGTTAGATACTGACACAAGGTTGGTCATAGTTTATTGTGTTAATTTCTACTGCATCTGAAGGAGGGCCCTGTTATTTAGCGTATCTTCTCTGTTTCTTGTTGAATCTTGCCACAGACTTATCATGCTCTTAATCTTTAGAGCAGGTGTTATTAGTTTATTGACCTCCATTGTATGTTTATTTCCTATTCCAATTTTTAGTTATTAATTTCTTTTATCTTATTTGTTTGTTATTAATAACTTACAACCTTACTTCTTTCTAACGTGTGTATTTAAGGTAGTGCATTTTACCAACCAACCATTTTTTTCTACATCATACAAGCTTTTATCTACTTTTTTAATCTTGTTAAGTGTTTTCTAATGTTAATGCTGATTTTTAAAAATTTTTGACACATGCATTTTTATGCATTTACAAAGTTGAGGTGCAGTAAGTTTCTTTGTATTAATTTCTAATTAGATTTACGGACAGAAAAGTAGTATAGATGAAACAGATCCTATGAAATGTGTTGAGACTTGCTTTGTAGTCTGTTAAGCATCACATTTGGTAAACGTGCACTTAAAGGGACTGTTTATTTTTCATTTGTTTAGTGTATATTCTATACATATCCATTAGACCAACTTTGAAAATTGCATTGTTTGAATCTTTATACTTTTACTGATTTTTGTCTCTTATATCTAATTGTTAAAGGTGTTAAAATCCACTACTATGTTATAAATTTTTTAATTTCTCCTTGTAGTTTTGATAATTTTTGTTTTATATATATTCAAACTATTATATTAAGTACATCTAAGTTTGGAATTTTTATATCTTTGTATGTAATTTAAACGTTTGCCAATATCTAGTAGTAGCCCTCTTTATGTTTTATAATGTTTTGGCTTCAAAGTCTAATTTTTCCAATGTTAATTTTGCTGTTTCAGCTTTCTTTTATTTGTGGTCTTCCTGTATTCTTAGGCTTTATATGTGTTGCTTGTTAACAATATATACCAGGATTTTTAAAAACCATCTTAGGCTTTTTATGTTTTTATTTTTTTTTATTTCCTTGCTTATTTTTTATTTTTATTTCTTTGCTTTTGTTGTTGTTGTTGAGACTGAGTCCCACCCAATGCCCTGAGCAGAGTGTAATGGCGGAGCCACTGCAACCTATGAGTGGCTCAGGCTGGGGGGATCCCACTGCCTCAGCCTCCGGAAGTCACTGGGATTACAAGTGCTTGATGCAGAGCCCAGCTGGGTTTTTCATTTTTTTATGAGTCAGGGTCTCACTCTCTCTCAGGCAAGTCTCAAACTCCTCAGCTCAAGCAATTCTCCGTTCTCAGCCTTCCACAGTGCTGGTATTACAGGTGAGCCACTGCGAACACTACTATGTTGCTCATGCTGGCCTTGAACTCCTGAGCTCAAAGAATCTTCCTGCTTCAGCCTCCCAAATCCCTGGGGTTCTAGGCATGTGCTACCCTATCTGGATTATTTTTTATTTTTCTATAATAATCTTCAGCTTTGTTTTTTAGCAGTTTTTGGCCAGGGCTGGGTTTGAACTTGCCACCCCTGGTATATGGGGCCAGTGCCCTACTTCTTGAGCCACAGGAGCTGCGCATAATCTTTGACTTTTAATGAGAAGTTCAGTTCGTAGAGATTGACTACTACACATTTTATTGCCATGTCTAGGTTTATAAAACCTTAGGTTTATTACACTTACTCTTTCCTCCTTGTTGTTATTGTTTGAGTTTAGCTTACCAGCTTTTCTTAATTTCTTTTGCATTGCTTGATTAAGAGTATTGTTTTCTCATTTGACTCCTAATTCTCTCCTGGCTTGAAATCAGGAGAGAATTTTGGTAAAGAATATATACTCTAGTATTTTAATAATAGCCCTGGAAATTTTAACTGGAATAAATATAAAATTAATTAGCATCTTTACCCTGTTTATATCACTACAGAAATACTATAATCCATTAACTCTATTCTCTACTTTCTACAAAATTATTCTTGTCCATAATTTTAGCTCTCAGATGATTTTGAAACCCACAAATCAATTATATATTGCATTTCACAATTAATCTTTCTTTACACTTACCAATCTACTTGCTATTTTGCCAACCATTTCTTTTCGGCATCACAGCTCTTATTAAAATAATTTTCCTTCTTCTTGAAGTACAGTCTTTAAAAATTAGGGATTTTTTCATGGTAGTCTTTTTGTTATGATGTGTCAGAATTCATTTTTATTTTGCACTTGCATTTGAAAGATAGTTTTACTGAGGACATAATTATAGATTTACATTTGTTTTCTCTCATTTTGGTAAAGATTCTATTTCACTGGCGTCTAGTTTATTTTGTTGCTAGTAGCAATATAAATATAACTGACATTCATTTGTAGTTATTCTAACTTTCTTTCCACTTATTTTTAAGATTTTCTCTTTGTCTCATATATTCTGTAATTTTACATGTGTCTCAGTGTATACATACATTTATTTTTCATCCGGCTTAGTGTAACTACGTTCCTCAACCACAGAAATGGTGTTTTCTTACCAAGTCTAAAACAAGCTCAAACATTAACTCTCTGAATATACTTTCCCTCTACCCTCTTTTTTTGGAATGTAATTAGGTCTACATTATCATCTCAGTTATTTATACTTTCTATATATTTGTCTTTCCAATATATAGTTTTGACCACTTTGTCAAAAATTAGTTGGTACCTCATTATTTTATTTGCTGTGGAATTTTCCCAAGATTTAGTCATCATTTTCAAGGCTTTTTGCCAATTGGCCAGGTGTGGTGGCCCATGCCTATAATCCTAGCACTCTGGGAGGCTAAGGCAAGTGGTTTACTTGAGCTCAGCAGTTCAAGACCAAAATAAAAAATCTAGCTGGGCATGATGTGCATACCTGTAGTCCCAGCTACTCAAGAGGCTGAGGCAAGAGCCTCTGGAGCCACAAAATTTGAGGTTCTTGTGAGCTATGGTGATGCCAGAGCACTCTACCCAGGGCAATAGCTAATACTCTGTCTCAAAGAAAAGAAGAATGTCACCAGTAGAACTAAGGTTACCATGAAATGTGTTTATATCTGCCACAGCCACAGATGTTATTCACATGAGTCCTCAGAGAAGAGCTAGACTGTGACTACTTTCTTATGCCTTCTAGTGCCTTCATAATACATGGTGTTTGCCAATGAAGTTCATGAACTCATCCTAGAAAAAGTACTGAGTACCTCAATTTTGGAACTCTTTTTCTGGATTGGACATCAGAGCTGTTGTCATATTACCCTTGATGTCTTGAATGTCATCAAAATGTCCTCCTTTCAATATTCCCTGTATCTTTAGGCAAAAAAAAGACAAAAAACAAGCACTTGGGGCCAGATCAGATGAATAGAGAGTATGTTCCAATATACTCATTTGTTTACTGGCTACAAACTTCCTCACAGAGAGTGTCATGTGAGCCGGTGCATTGTCATCATGCAAGAGCCATGAATTTTTGGTGAAAATTGAAGGTTGTTTTTGTCTTTTTTATGTAGCCTTTTCATTTCAAGTAGTGAACTTTGTTAACTATTTATTCACTTGGTACAGATTCATAATAAAGAATCCCTCTGATGTCAAAATGTTAGCAACATCACTTTGACTTTGGACTGACAGAACATTTTTGGTCATAGAGAATTACCTGACTTCTATTATGCACTTTGATGCTTTGTTTCAGGGTCATATTAGTATACCTGTTTTTTTTTATTATTGTTGTTTTGTTTTGTTTTTGTTTTTTCAGAGTTACAGACCATCAAACTTATTTTTTTTTATTTTTTATTTTTTTATTAAATCATAACTGTGTACATCAATGCATTTATGGATTTCAGTGTACTGATTTGATATACAATGTGAAATGCTTGCATTGAACTAAGTAACACTAAATAACACATCCATCACAATTATACTCATTTCTTACTAGTTTTGAAATGTACCATTGCATCATGCACATTAGGTGAGGTTCCCCCAAATTCTCTCCTTCCTCCCACCTCCCTGCCTCCCCTCTCTCTCTTCTTCCCTTCCATTTTCTGGACTATAGTTATATTTTACCATTCATAGGAATGTGTAGATGATTATATATTGATTTCATAGCAGTATTGAGTACATTGGATACTGGTTTTTTTTTCCATGTTTGAGATACTTCACTAAGAAGAGTATGTTCCAGCACCACCCAGGTAAACATAAAAGATGTGAACTCGCCATCTTTTTTATGGCTTCATAGTATTCCATGGTGTAAATATAAAACAATTTGTTAACCCATTCATAGGTTAATGAGCACTTGGGCTGTTTCCATGTCTTAGCAATTATGAATTGGGCTGCAGTAAACATTCTGGTACAAATGTCTATGTTGTAAAATAATTTTTGATCATCTGGGTATATACCTAGTAGAGAATTTATAGGATTGAATGGTAGGTCTACTTTTAGTTCCTTGAGTGTTCTCCAAACTTCTTTCCAAAAAGGTACACCTATGTTTCATCATTAGTGATAACACAACCCAAAACAATATCTTGCCCCTTCAAAAGGTCTTGGCAAACTTCAGTTCTCTCTCTTTTTTTTTTTTTTTTTGCTTTCAGTGATGAATTCTATTGGGACCATTTTTGCCACCTGTCTCATGCCAAGATTTTAGTTAGCTTTTCCTGTCTCTCTATTAATGTTTACTTGGTCTGCTATGCTTCTCACAGTCAGCCAATAATTTTTATGCACAGTTTGATGAAGTTTTGCAATGTTTTCTTCAGTTCTGCTTGGTACTGGTAACTCTGACCTCTCTTCATGTGACTCTTTCTCTCCCCTCAGAAAAACTTCTAATTCATTTGTACCCTGACACTTTCTTCATGCATTATCCCCATAAAGCTGGACTAGTATGTCACTAATTTCACTTCCACTCTTGCCAAGTTTAACAAGGAATTTAATGTTTGTTCATTGCTCTAATTCAAGCTCTGATATTCTCACAATGGCACACAAAAAAATGCAACAATAGTGAATACAACTCAGCAAGACACCACCACATGTCAACATGGACAAAGATTGTGAGACACTGATATACCAAGGTTATGAAACCTTTCTAAGCTGTCTGTACAGTGCTGCCAACACAGGCACAAAGTGGCCAGTTTATGAACTTAATTGTCAGACTTCATACATGGTTAAATACATATTAATTTATCATAATTTACTTTTAGTTCTTGTTTGTCTTTCAGTTACGGGAATAGCAATTTTTGTTTTTGGAGACAAAGTCTCACTACGTCACCCTCAGTACTGTGCCATGGTGTCACAGCTTACAGCAACCTCAAACTCTCAGGCTTAAGCAATTCTCTTGCCTTAGCCTCCCTAGTAACTGGGACCACAGGCGCCCACCACAACACCCGGCCATTATTTTTTTCTTTTGGTTTCAGTAGTCATTGTTGTTTAGCAGGCCCAGGCCAGGCTCAAACCTGCCACCTTTGGTGTATGTGGCTGGCACCCTACTCACTAAGCTACGGGCACTGAGCCAGGATAGCATTGTTTTAAATCATGCAAGTTGCAATATAAATTTTATCTCAGATTAATAAAAGTGACATTGCGAAAGAGAACCAAAAAAAAGAGGAGATTGTTTCTGATAGGCTTATGAACCACTGAGGTCATCCTGTGAGGGGTTCCATATTTATATAGGTAATTCAGATTCTACTTCCTGTCTGGAACACCAAACACTTAAAACCACAACTCTCAGTCACTAGGAGTAAGAGAATCATTGGAATCCTGTTCCTATTTTGTTTTTCTTACCTGAAGACTTTTCTTAAAATCTTGCCAGGTCAGTCATGCATTTAAAGAAAAAAAATGTTAAATTTAAGATTTATATCTGTAAATTAGGTGGCAATACTTAACTTCTTCTCTTTAGGAAAATTTTTCTTGGGTCAAAACAGAATGCCTATACATACTTCATAAAATATAAAGTCCTAAGTAAATGCAAGTGATTGGTAGTCAGTGTGTTCGTAGCTTAATTATTTATACAAGGATCTCTAAAAGAACTTAAAATTTAAAAATACAAGCTTCCTAAACTGGAAGAATCACCATTGGATGGTATCACAGCCTAGAGCCTGTTCTCTCTCCTCTGTTACCCTTCAATCCTGTGAAAAGTATTGGATATAAGCCAGGGAAACAAATGACTGGTAGATTGTTTTGAGATAAAACAGATTATGTCATAATAGCTAAATATCTTTAAATATGCAATAAGATCATTGAATAGGTTTAAGGAAAACTAGATTTTTTCGATGAGCAGAATTTCTCCTGTTGTAGTAATCAGAGGTGCCCCCTGGCTCTGCCTGATCAGGTGATTATCCTCTGCCTCTGGTCTGGCTCCTCATCTCCTGTCTTTCTTGATGCCCAATGTGCCAATTGCTTGCCAGAAGAGGGATCTTGCCCTGTTGAACAATTGTCATCTTCTGAGCTTGGCAAGTGAAAAGAGTTTAAAAAGTGCCTTCCAGGGCAGGATAAAGAGAATCTTAATCTGTTCTTTAAAGGGGGCAGGGTGCTGGGCACGGTGGCTCATGCCTATAATCCCAGCACTCCGGGAGGCTGAGGCAGGTGGATTGCTTGACTTCAGGAGTTGAGACCAGCCTTAGCAAGACTGATAGAAAAATTAGCCAAGTGTGGTGGTGGGTGCCTGTAGTCCCAGCTACTCATAAGGCTGACATAAGGGAAGTTGAGACAAGATGATCACTGGAGCCCTGGAGTTTGAGGTTTGGTGAGCTATGACACCATGGCACTCTAGTCAGGGGTAACAGAGTGAGACTCTGTCTCAGAAAATAAAATTAAAATAAAATAAAATAGGCAGGGACCTTCAGAGATCAGTAAGACAAACCTCACGTAGTCCATCCGTTCAGCAAGTGATGTGAGATATTACAGACGACTAGAGACCAATCTTGAGAGGGATTCCTACTCATTGAGATCTAGTGCTGAAACCATGTGGGTGGAGAAGAGGGGAGAACACCACAGAACAGCAATATCAGGGAAGGGTGAAGCAGCATCAACTGTTGGTGCCCACAGCTCTGCCTATGAAGTGCACTGTGTGAACTGAGGCTAATTTCAAAACGTTTGGTAGAGACTTTGCAGAGAACTCGATGGGCAGGGGTTAACCGTCAGGAAGCAAGACTAATGCATGGAGGACACAGAAATGGGGAGTAGCAGTCCCCCAAGGAAGGACAGCATCTTCAGAAACCACAGAATGCTACATTCTGATTTTTTTTTTTTTTCAAAAGGAAGCTAAGATTTAGGTGGTAAAATAACTTGCTCAAATTTTCTCAGTGCGCTAGGGATAAAACTGGGCCAAGAACTGAGGAGTCCAGATTCTAATAGAAAATTCTGCTCAACTTTTACCCATCAATAGTCCAATATCAACTCTTTTTTTTTTTTGAGACAGAGCCTCAAGCTGTCACCCTGGATAGAGTGCTGTGGCATCACAGCTCACAGCAACCTCCAATTCCTGGGCTCAAGCGAGTCTCCTATCTCTGTCCCTCAAGTAGCTGGGACTACAGGCGCCCGCCACAATGCCCGGCCATTTTTTGATTGCAGCCGTCATTGTTGTTTGGCGAGCCTGAGCTGGATTCGAACCCACCAGCTCAGGTGTACATGGCTGGCGCCTTAGCCTGTTGAGCCACAGGCGCCGAGCCCAGTATCAACTCTTTCAATTGATGGCATTCCCCTTCCCAGCCAGCACAGGTAGGCACAAGGCCTGGCTCTCTCTTCTAGGAGTAAGTACGGGTGGGCCAGGAACTCCCATGGTGGCTGGAAAAAGGCTGTGAATTAAAGTATATATTTGACTTATTCATCATAGCTGCTACTGAGGAGCCTTAACAGCATTGGCTTCTCTCCTGGAAAATTTGGTAACTAGTCCTGTGAGCCTGACTTCACTGATTGCACACCTAATTATTGGCCAATAAACTAGACCACCGTTCGTGCAACTTCTCAGTTTTCCATGTTAGCAGCACAAACATAAAGCCTGAAAAGCAAATTTGAAAGTTTCACTGCTTTTTATTTGAGGATTCTTAGCAACACAAAAGGGAATTTGAGAAGGTGCATCTCCCTGGTTCAAAGTCAACACGTGCTGATGTAAAGATGAAAACACATGGTCTAGTCTAGGTCTTGCCAAGCAGAAAACATGGGAAGTGTTCTGAGCTACAATACTCAGAGCATGAGTGAATACCACAAATATGCTGAACAAAAGAAGTTAAATACAAAAGAGGATATACTACACAGTACCTTTATATAAAATTTTAAACACAGGCAAAGTGAATCTTTGGGGGGAGGAGGGGATGTTTTCCTTTGCTAGGGTTAGTGACTATGAAGGTAACAAGAGGATTTCTGGGGGTATTATAAATTTCTATCTCTAGACCTGAGTGCTGTATACCTAGCTGAATTTACTTTATAAAATTTTTGTCAAGCTATAACTTATGATTTGGTCACTTTTCTGCACATGTTATACCTTAATTAAATTTGCAAAAACATAGTAATAATTGGATTTCAAGGGGTGTTCTGGTATAAGTGAAGAATATTCTAATGGATTCAATACATTTTATGAAAAATAAGAATCAAAGAAAATGCTACAGTTTTGAGGCAAATTAACTTGTGGAGTTTAGCAGACAGGCTTGGGTTGACATGAGATGTAATATCTTGAAATTTAGAAACCATTTCAAAGCATGAAGCTGAATAAGATTCCTTAAAGGGCTGGTGTAGGTAGAGGAGAGGTCTGGGAGCCTAGCCTGAGGGTGGACAACATTTTAGAGGGCTGAGGACAGATCACTGAGGCAATCTGAGGAGTGAGTGCTGAAGTCAGAAGCCCTAGAGATACAGAAGCCAAGTCCAGAAAGTGTCTCAAGATGTGGGGCAGCGAGCCCCATCAAGTAGAGATAATAGATGTACTGGGGTGAGGACTGAGGCTGAGCCATTGACCAGGTCACTGCTGTGAAGGTCACTGGTGACCTTGATGAAGAACAATTCAGTGGCAGGAATACATGCCTATGTGAGGGTCAAAAGTAAACAGGAAAAAATGTCAGAGGCACACAGTAAGGGCACTTTCAGAGTTTTAGTGTAAAGCCAATTAGATAAAGCAATAAAGACAGGCAGTCTGCTGGTTATCTTATTTAACAAGATAAATTCTGTAGGTTTGTTCTTAAGTTGAATTTGTATGTAAGTTGGAACAGGTACACTTACCTATTACCTATAATATCTTCTGTTCATAAGAGTGAGATGTACATCAGCCAGGTGTTTGTAACTCGGGGACTGGCTATTAAGTCCTTTGTCACAGGTTACAGTTGATGTAGTGGCATAGAGAATGCACCACTTGGATCTCTAGCTACAGAGCCCACAGTTGACCTCTGGATCTGCCACCTCATTTGTCCCAGAGCCACATTTTCCTGAGGGCTGCTCCTTCCTGGACAGTGCGGGCGCTTCCAGGGACTGGATTTCTGCAACAGGCAACTTTGACTTGTGTTCTCTTGTAGTGGAAGTCTTCTTAGAACTATGCTGTAGCGTGGGTCCCTCCCATCCTGGCCTCTGTTCCTTTTCTCTGTGACATGTGTCACTGGCACCACCATTTGGGTTTCTCCCTGTACCTTCCTGCATCCTCCTCCCTAACAGAGTCTCCACGTCTACTACTAAAAGGACTTGAACTGGCAATGTTGGGAAATGGTGGGCTGAGATTTAAAGTTTTAAACCTGGGAGATCTGGCTTCAGAGTCTGTTCTCTTAATTTTATATTTTATACTGTCACTCTAGGAGAAGGACGGTGACAGGACCGGACCTGAGCAATAGAAGAAGAGCAAGCATGTTGATCAGAATAGACATTGTTACTGATGGCAGCAAGAAGTATCTAGAGATTTTTTCTTCATTTTCTTTTACTTTTTCTCTCTGCATGTTAAAGATCAGAGTGTATCTCTTAATATCTGTAGATGTGTAAATATATCTCAATCAATTACAGCATTTCCTTCTCAAGCATGGCTGTAATAATTCTCAGGAAACCTTTTTCTGTCTTTTCAGGTTTCTAAAGTCCTCCCTAGGAGTTGTTGCATGTGTAAATGTAAGCGGGATGGTTCCTAATTCACAGCCCCCGAGATGTATTCAGTGAGTATTTGTTGACTGCCTCTTTGTGTGAAGTGCTGTGATGAACACCAGGGGAGTACAGGCAACAGGATAACCAAGGTCCCCAGTGTCATGAAGCAGAGTCTGGGCTCCTTCCTTACCACCAGCTGTCTGTATCAAGCAGATCTGGGTTCAAGGAGTCACTCTCATATTTATGGGTTGGATGACCCAGAACAATTGACTCTCTCTAATTGGCTCTCTAAATTTCATTATCTCTGTGGAAAATGAGGGTACCAATTCTACCCTGCACAAACAATTGTAAGAACTAAAGGAGATAAAGCTCCTTGGAGATACAGGGCATATGAAACCCCTAACAGGATCTTTGGTAGCTACTGAGGACAGAAAATGCAGCTGTTTTCATAAGAAAGAAGGGTGTGTTCTACATCACACATAGAGTTCAACCTTATTTATAGCAGTGTGACTATGTGAGCCTGTCCACACACTCCTCACCCACTGCCAGGGGCACCCACTTCCCTCTTTTGTTCCCTTGCAATATTTGGCTTTTAACTATTTCCTTCCTTATTGTGCCTCAACCAAAACCAAGTATTTAAAATAAAAATGAGCCAGATATCTTCTTTAAAACAAATCAATTAACACATCACAAATTTGCTTGAGCTTTGGGGTAAGATTTAATAGTCAATTACAAAATAAGCTGTTGGCATAACTAAGTTGGGAACCAAATGTGAGCTTATTTCACTTAAGCTGTTTTGTGCACCAAATCCAGGAAAATAGACCATTTTCTGTGATATTTACTGCCCTTCCCTGGTAATGACCTTGTTCCATGCCATTTCTACCCAACTCTGCCCCAACACCTTTTCCACCCAATACCATCCTTAACCCCCTACAAACAAAAAAAAGTGCTGAAGAAACACACTTATCAGGAAAATGGTAGTTTGTTTATGAAAATATGGCTTTCTTTTCTGTAAATGTTATTATTCATAAATGAAGATTT
The DNA here is from genome assembly GCA_963574655.1 of Perodicticus potto. Taxonomy (NCBI): domain Eukaryota; kingdom Metazoa; phylum Chordata; class Mammalia; order Primates; family Lorisidae; genus Perodicticus; species Perodicticus potto. The sequence goes on along the minus strand of CAUYRH010015958.1, from coordinate 28,512 downwards.
TAACAATAAAATGTAATTTTTCAGTGAGGGGGTGAGTATACACATAATTTTTGCAATTAAAAGGACATTACATATTATGTAATGTCCACTTATAAATGAAGAAAATAAGTTTGATAGGGTTTAAATATCATTTACCAAGTTCTTGAGTCCAACAGTTTATGTAATAAGCAACTATGGGACTAAAACATTTGCTTGAAGTTTTCCTCAAAATATTGGACTCAAAAAGAAGGAGTTTTTTTTAAATGCATGCTTTGCACTTTTTCTTACCAGCCCTAGAGAATTAGAATGGATAGCTGGTTAAGAAGAATGGATGCACTTGACTTAACTCTGCCCTTGGGAGTAGGCTAAACTGCACCTGCAGTGACACACCCCAATCCAGTCCTCAAGAGGCCAGGGTTGGCTCTGAACAGTGACTTTTTTCTTTAATTCTGGGGTTTAGTATGAAGAATATTGGCCAAAAGCCCTAAAACCAGTCCTTCCCATCCAACCTCTCCCAACAGTGAAGTTGACCTATGGCCATCATCTGACATCCTTTACCCCTATTTGTTCATAAGCAGTGCAGGAAAGAGTGATACTGCATACTAGCCACCCAGCCCTTCAGTACATTGAAAATTATGTTCATGTAATAATGATAATATTGATAATAATGTTTCTGGAAACAAAGCTTCAAAGGAAAGGGGGGTTTATGTTGTTGTGACATAAAACAAGACATCCCTGCAACTTATTCTACTTTGTTAGGAACACAAAGCTTGTGGTCTGTGTTCTTGACATGCATGAGATGGTCAGACCAGCAGAGGGTCCTTGGAATCCTCTATGTACTGTAATCTACATGTATCACATCTATATGTCATTGAGGGCCTTGGGATAAGCTTGCCAGCTGAGGGTGTGCATGGGAAGGTGGGAAGAACTCTCAGGTAGAAATGAAGAAAAGGTTGGAAAAGAAACAATTTTCATGACACTTGTTAAGGACAGAAAGACTTCAGGGGGGACTGGAGTGGGAGGTTTGCAGTAGTGAAGAGATTGGGCTCAATTTTGAACAGAACAAGGACAAGAAGGAATAACCAAGGAGAAGGATGGGGATCGGTGGTGGGGACATTCCTGCCAAACTGGCTGAACAGAATTTTTTCTGAAGACAGGCCAAGGGGATACAACACCAAGGCTGAGGAATGAGGAATTTGATCAGATATCAAGGATGATCATTAAGGATGGGAGGATTTCTGCTAAACTGACTTGGCAGTATTCTTGCTAAAACTGAGCTAAGCCTAAGGTTGGGACCTAATCAGGAAGTAAACCCAGAGGAACCTGATTCAAGTTTGGCCAAGGAAACAGTTTTTATCAGCAGCCTACTGAAATGTGTTCATTAAGCTTTCTTTAAACGATCAACCCTTTGACAGGGCCCTGGCTTTCATCAGAGTCTATGAGATTTATTCATTTAACACTAGTTTCATCCATTCATTTAACAATTGTGTTGACTGAGCATCTACTACATGCCAGGCACTGTGCTAGGCATGGGGGATAGTTACTATGATAGGCATGGCACTGACGGAGTAATGAGAGAAAAGGTAAACCAAAGAGCTACAAATTTGGATACCCTAAAAATAGAAAAGACACAGAGGGCTGTATTAGAAAGTAACAGGAAAAGCTGGGCTGCTTAAGATAGCATGGTGAAAGAAGGCTTCTTTGAGAAGGTAACCCTGGAACTGAGAAATGATGAAAAGACGACTTGGCCATCCCATGAGCCCAGGGAAGAACACCACCGTCATAAACACAACTGGAAGGGCCCCATGGCAGGGCAGAGCTGGGTCACGCAGAGAATGTCCGAGGCCAGCGTGATAGAGCAGGGAGGACGGGCGAGGGGAAGCAAGTGCTGTGAAGAAAAACAAGAGCCGTGTGGGATCAGGCATTCTTTCTTAAAACACCATCTGACCACTGTACTGGTGGTAAGTCAGGACAAGACAGGAAGACTAGCTAGTGGCCTACTAGGTAAAGTACCTAAGGTATGATGAAGGCATGGCAGTGGGTAGCAGAAAAGAAAGGAAAGGAAACAGCCTGAAGAAGGATGGTGGGAAGGGCTACATGACACAGAAGATTGTCTCTAGAAGAATAATATCCAGTGATGGAAGGTTTTGTGTTTTTCCTAAATGGTAGATTGATATGACCATTCCTTCAATCTAGTGTGGACACCACACATTGGCCCCACATAGCTCTCAGCTCTCAGCTGGACAAGAATATGGCTTAAATGTGCCAATGAGCCAGAAGCAGGAGGCCCATGCCTCTAGTCCCAACTACTCAGGAGACTGAAGCAGGAGGTTCACCTGAGTCCAGGAGTTCAAGATCAGCCTAGGTAACACAGCGAGATCTCATCTCTAAACAATTTTTTAAAAGTCCCAGTGAAGGCAGCATATGAGAAGCAAATTGGTCTATGTCCATCTTATTCTTTCCATATATGTGTCCACTATGTGCTAGGAGCTGCTGGGGATAGAGGAACAAATAGATTAGGCAAGGTCCCTGCCTCCTGGAACTCACATCATTGAGGGGAACATTGATAGTTAATTGACGAACAAACACATTTTGTAATTTCAGTTATTGAGAATGCCTAAGAAGTACAAACGCATCTGAGTGAGGAGCTGGCCTTCGAGCTGCCACCTGAATGAGGCAGGGCAACAAAGCAGACAGGGAGTGTGGCCCATCAACATCAGTGTGCAGCTGACACGAAGCCCCCAGGGAGTGAGGACCAGGCTTGGCAAGTCCCCTCAGCTCCCCCAACCCACCACGCCACCCTCCCTACAGCTCAGATAATCTTTCTTCTCATTTCACAGCACTCACTCTACTTGGCGTCAACAATCCTAGCTCCTCTAAAACAGGAAATATTCCATAGGAGGTCCAGTGAATTTTATTTTTTTGTAATGCAAAATGTCTTTCATTAGATATCCAAAATTTCATGGCAGCTCAGGTAAATACTTATACTTTATCCCAAGATGAAAGTTCCTTCTAAACTATCCGAGTTTAGACAGAAAAAATATGGTATTTGGACATTTAGAAAGAATGTGTGTGTGTGTGTGTGTGTGTGTGTGTGTGACAGAGAGAGAGAGAAATTGAGGAAAAGGAGGGGGAAAAAAGGAGGGAAGGAGAGAAAGAGATACATAATCTCAGACTGCCCTGATTTTGTGTGTTGCAGATGAAGTAATTTGTTTATAATTATTGAGAAGAGATGTTTACCCAAGGAACTGATAGCAACTTTGAGACGCCATTCTGACCCTGAGGTTTATGCGTCTCCACAGACAATTGGCCATGGCCAGGCCGTGTGCTGCTGGCGAACAAGTCTGTGGGAGTCCACGTTTTCTCTCCCACTGTCCTGGGCACCAGCCTCCCCAGACCTCCGGTCCCTGGCATAGTTGGCATTTACAACCAAGAAGGGAATGATACCACATGTGGAGTCACTGCAATTAATGATCAAGATTTTTAACTGAGAATTACTCTCCTCTGGAAAACTTATCAACACATCTCTTCTCTTTAAAATTTCTCTTCTTCTATTTCCTTGGACTAAGATGGTTTATACCCATTTCTTCTTATTTGTCAAAGGAATCTGTTCATATCAAAATTCTACTCTAAAATTCTTCTTCTAATTCTTTCTCCAAGAAACCAATACCTTGGGGCTGTCTCCGTGGGCCTTCTCCGAAAAAGCAGGTGTCTGAAACCAGGGAAGTCACCATGCCAGTAAAATCTTGGCTATGTTACTAACTCCCTAGACTGGGGTGTGTTTTTCATTTATGTAGACTTGGGAGAGGACATTTAGCAACACATAGTTCACACATCCCACATGAACTGCTGGCAGCCCTCTGGAGTAGACAGCACCAAGCGTTATCTTTCCAGGCTCTGCCATGGGAGTTCTCCAGCCCCCACCTAGCTTGATTTTGGGACTGCAGCTTCCCCAGCCCTTTTCCAGGTGAAGCTGGCTCTGTCTCTCCATTTTGAGGCATTTTAGGTCCTTTCAAGATTAACCCTACCTCCTCCCTCTAGCACAGAACTTATATTGATCGTCTTCATTTCAATGAGGCATGAATCTTAGTTGCTAACAAGCCCAAAGGGTCTTGCTGCCCCTTCATCGCCAGAGCCAGGAACCATCCTGAGGTTATTTGCCCTGCTTCTGTCCTTTGCCTGAAGATGGGATCCACCTATTTGAGTAGCTCAGATCCCCAGAACTAGCACAGTTCACCTAATTTTAGGCAGTAAACAGCTACCTGGCTATGACTGTTACCTGTGGCAAAAACCCCTGCCACCAAGATAAGAGAGTTATGACCTTTTCTTTTGTTAATTAATTTATTTTGAATAGATTTAGTAGTGGGCCCAGCCACAACTCTTTCTCACTTGAACTCTGAACAGTAAGCATTTTAAAAAACACTTTACTAGAAATATTACAGACCAGCAAGCTTTCTAGATAAAAGAAACTTTTTAAATCCCTGTTGAAAGTACATAATTTATCTTCTGGGAAGGAACCCAAGTAATTACTTGAGACAATAGATGACCGTAATCTATAAATTCTTTCAATTTTCCATGAGAAAGAAAAGGAACATTATTATATGATATTGTCAAAATGTCCCCCCAAAAGAAATGTCCCTTAAGAGTTATGTGTAACGCTAGAGATGAACGTTGATGACAGAGCAAACTTCCTGGTCTCTCTCACTCTTCACGCGTCCACAGCCTTGGGGGACTGCCATCCTGCTACGATCAGCCGTGCTGCCAGCACCCTAGGATAAAGTTCACAGAGATATACATGGATTTCAGAGGAATGGAAAATGCTTCTTCCTGGAAGAAAAATTCAAATTTGCTACATCTTTACCTCATTGATTTGAATGGTCATTTTTTTAATTCACATGCTAAACTGTCACATTCATTGGACCTACTTACAGCCTGCTCTATCATTCCACTTAGTCTTCTGCCAATACCTTATTGTTTCCACTACTTCACCTTTATAATATATGTTTCTACTAAATTGAGCAATTCCATCTATTTCAGGAATTTGAAGGTTGATATAAAAGAAATATAAGAGCTCAGAGCACCCTGCCAGTAGCCATCCCAGGAACAAGCAAGCGGAATATTATTATACACTCTATTAAAGTTCAATATTCATGTTTTTAAATGAAATGTGTCTATGTTTTGCTAAATTGATAAGAAATCACAAAAGCAATTACTGTCATGAATACAAGCTGGTTGCAATATTAGGGAGTTAATATTAAATGCTGTATGATTAGATCAGGAGAAAGAACTATGTGATCATTTTAATAGATAATGAAAGGAAAGGACGTTTGATTAAATTCCAAATCTATTCTATCTTTTAAAAAAATTCTTAGCAAACTAGGATAGATGAATATGATTAAAGTATTTATCTCAAACCAAAAGCCAACGGCGTGGTAGGCAATACAATTGAATAATAGGACAAAGTAAAAGTCATAGAAAGTAGTCAAGTGGCAAAAAGAAAGAGGGAAAACTTTTTTGCAGATGATCTTAGGCTGTGTTCAGAAATCCCAAGGGAAAAAATGATAAGAGAGAATATAAAATTGTTAAAAACAATTCTGTTGCTTTTGGTTTCTAATTCATTAGTTTTTCCATGTTTCTTCCTTTGGCCTTCCTTAGGTTTTATTTTCCCTCCTTTTTTTCCCCATACTTTTCAGACACCTTACATGGATCACATTACTTTCTTGCCTGTCGCTTCAAATGTCAGTGATGTGTCAGTCTACATGTATTGCATAAGTCTTTACTACATCTCATGGATTCTGAGATGCTCTTTTCACATTTTAACATCTCTGATATGGAAATGCATCATGTGGCATCAATGGCATCTTACCAACGTGGGCAGAAAGAGATTGTGATGTGGCTGTCATCACACAAACTTGACTATAGCTGTTCAGCTCTGCACACTATTCACCTGAGACGCAACTGTTGTTGGTAATTGCCATCTGAAATGCCTTCAGAAAACTTTTCCTGTCATTTGGCATTGAAACAAAGTTATTGTGGATGCAGAAATATGTGGAAATAGACAAGCATGGCACATGTTTAATTGGTGATATACACTTCCACACAAGACAGGGAGCTAAAGTTCCAAAACCATAGTCCCACATTCTTGTAAAGAAGCCTTGCTAGATCTAGGAAAGCAGTATATCCCCAAGGAGATGAAGCTGTGTTCCTGCAATGCACGGAAAGGGATTGCCCAGCTCACACTAAGTGATGCCATTTAAGAAAAGAGAAAATGCCGGTATCTTGGAACAGATAGAAAACATTTCAAAGCAATGATATTTCTCATCCACGCAGAATGCAGGATCATTGTGAAAGTATCAAATGTTAATTTGACCTAAATTTTGGGCTAATATTGAACAAAAGCTGCTTAAAGTCTACTTACCTATGATTAAATCGAGAAAAATAATTAAAACATGAGTTTCAGCAATAAAAAATACTGGTAAAATATCAGCATTTGTTGACATGCCTTTAACTTATATTGAAAATGCTAAAGGTGACAAATAGATTCAGAGCATGGGCGCAGGACGCAAAAGCAGCTGTGTCTTCTCCATGATGGTCTGCATGACTGATATTAGCCAAATTTGCTGTGACATCTTATTAGAAACCACAGACCAATACCTGAGAATGAAGTGTTCCCCAAAGATGCTACTGGACATGAACAGGGAAATGGATGAACAATGGTTTGAGGTGAAGAACTGATGAAATACCATCTAGAAAAGATGGGCAGGTAAGTCTGAAAGTATAGATGGGAGTGTCTAAGGAGGATAAATGATGGAAAGGTATTACAAACCAGGGGGAGAACACAAGAAGGTTACAGAAGAACATGAACCAATTTGGAGAAAGATTCTGCTTAGCTCGGCCCGTCTACATGGCAAAGGATACATCATCAGGTCATGTCATTGAGATAGGACTGGTTGAGCTCTTGTAGGCTGAGAGAGATCTCCTCAGTAGTAGAGCCCTTCAGTGACGGTACAACCTAAATCACAGTGCTTGAAGCTGTCTGCTTCTGATTTTATTCTTCTTTTATGTTCCCTGTGGCTAGCACAGAGCTTAGTGCTCATCAGACAATGAAGAAATTTTTTTTGAGTTGAAAATGTAATGATTTTTGTAGCTTCCATGCCTACTTGCAGAATGCTGAGCATCAAGAAGGCCCCAATGTATATATTGAGTGGTGGCCTGATCAGCCCAAAATTTTCACGAGCTTAGCTGGCAGGATTCACTGCCAAAAACCTTATGTAGTGTGTTTCTTCATTCTTCATATTGCTTGCTTTACTCACCGGACAGGCCGAGTGCTTTTGTTCAATATTAGCCCAAAATTTAGGTCGAATTTGGGTCCCTCTGGAGTGCTGTGTCTTTTTCTATGTTACTCGCTGTCTTAACCTTGGCCTGTGCCTCTCTGTCTGCATTTTCATCCGAATCTGTGTAACCGTGAGCAGTTAACACTGAATGTGGCTCATGTTTCCTCTCAGCAATGGCTCTTCGGGCATCAGCTCATTTAACTCGATTTTTGAAAAAAAAAATCTGTAATATCCATATAAAATGAAAAAATATGATCATTTGGTGAACCCTTATTTTAGGTCTTGTTTTTATCAAATTCCAGAGATCTGATCTCCTAATCATCCCAATCATCACTAAATAAATTAAAAGAAAACAAACAAAACACAGCTCATTCTTTGGCTCAGGGGTTAAATTGAAGCTTTTAGATTAATAGGAAATATTTGACCTATGCCTTAAAAATATCAAAGATTGAATGATTTATGTTATTGAGCTGAATTTTGAGTATAGTAATACAATATTAAAGGTCTAATTGTAGAAGCAGGAGAGATGGCATGAAGAGACACAGACAGATAGGAAGGTAGATGTACAAACAGGCATTGGCTACTTCACAAAATATATTCTGCTTTAGCCTCAAACAAAAATCTTGCTGCTTAACAACAGATGTAGACCAAAATGTTTTCTTCTACCTTTCTACATTTATTTTATTATTTAGACCCCTGGTGGTGCTTGGTTTTAAAGAGAACAGTCTATTTAACAGAACTAGAATTGACTGCCAGCTTGTGGCAGCCAAGGAGAGACACTGAATACTGTAACCCAAATTTACTATGTCACTAATTTGGCACCAGGAGATTATGCTTAATGGAGTGAGAGAAAAATGCATTTTTTTCTGTCTCTAATGCCAAACTTTTAAGGTTCTTGTAAGAGAAGCAATGTCACAAATTTCAAAACTAGAATATTATAGACTCTAAGAGCTGGAAGGGACATGGAAAGGTACCTAGCCCAAGTCTCTCATTTTACAAATGAAATAAATAAATAAATAGACTCATTTCAGCCTTTATAACAAGCTAGTGACAGAGCCAGGACTAGAGCCCAAGTTCTGATTTTACGTAAGCAATCAGCTCAGAATAATTTACAGACCAGGTGGTATCTATCAGAGAATCCTGGGTTATCTATGTGCTCAGAGGTTGGCTGCAGTCAAGTTCAAGAGGACTTAGTACCCTGCATGTTCATAGGCTTATAAACTACAAGCAAAATGCAGTAAGTGTTGCTTGGAAGAATTCATAATTCAATCTGAGAGATGAAAAGTGTTAATCATGGCACCATGGCTGCCTCGTAAAGGTAGTTCTAAGAAAAAGAGGTGAGAAGTAGTTCTGTGTTTTTTCTTGTTTCTCAGATGAGGAAACTGAGGTATGAGAGAAACAAAACAAAACAAAACAAAAAAATTACATCACGGCAGAAGAAATAGCTCCACAGCAAGGCTTCTCTTTCCTTGGCTGCACTATGTAGCTAAATCTTGTGTAAATCTATAAAGCAGTCAAGATTCAGCAAAGACTCCAGCCCAATCAATAAATAATATGTAGAGTTGAGAGATTGAGGTCTCTCACCAGCTTTACTGAGATCTATTAAAAGTAATTTCAGTTCCCTCTTGAATTGCAGTTCTTTTTCTCTTAGCTCTGCCAGAGGTTTTTATTTTATTTGTTCTTGCATTTTGGATGGTCTCCTTTGTTGGCTGTGGGATGGATTTGATTATCTCATTTCATTTGGTCTTTTCCAGCCTATTTCTGTGATTGGAGTGGGCTGGAAATGAATCCAAAACTTGCTGCCTGAGTGGGAGGGAGGGGGACATTCTCATCTACCTTGCTCCTTGTCCTGCCCAGTAGCTCCCAGGCCTGTATGTCTGTCTGGGAGAGTCCCTAGAAACCAGGGATCCCCAGTTCTATTCTGACTCTGGCTATTCTCATTCCATAATTTGCTGCAGGGCCATAGCATACCCACAAATTTGACAGGCATTTTCTAGAATGACTTTTGAGGCGAGACATGCCTATTGTTTACATAGTATTCCAAGTCAATTTCAAAGTTACAAAATCAATCAGCAAATGCAATAGCAACTCTTTTATTGAGTGGCTACTCCACATTTACCATATTGAAAAGCCAAATAATGAGGCCCCTGGAAACCATGGATGGAGCTTAAGATGCTCCTCACTGATTCTCCTTCCCCATCATGCAGAGACAAGGAGAGTAAGTTGACTGAGGTCATATATCTATTTTGCAACCATTTAAAATTAAAGTGAGGTGAGTCTACAGCAATCACAATAGTTTTTGCACTCAAAATCTTCTTAAACATCACAATACTAGTCTCCAAAATGACATGCTATGATCTGCACAGATCTCCATGAAACATCACCTAATTACAGCAATTTCCTGTGATTAGCTCACCAGATTTCGAGACTGCCTGCCCGGTGCAGCAGAGTGTCCCTGACTCCAGCAGTGAGTAGGAAAGAGAAAGGCTGGCTTCAGATGCACTGTGAAGAGGCAGCCTCTGCTGAGCATGCACCAGCCACTCTAGCTCAGTGAGTTAAAGATGGGTAACACACCTGTTCCTGGCGGGCAAATGCTGTTTACATTTCTTTCCTCACCACAGCATGATGAAAATTGGGCTGCTCTATTTCTTTCGGAGGGCATATCCTTTTACAATGAGAGCTCTGGAAATATCCTGGCCTTTCTACAGATGGATGCTTGTAAGGCTGAGAGACTGTCTGATGCATTCTGAAGTGTGGTTCTCAATAGAGATGGAACATACTACACCTGGGAAGACTAAGATTAGAGGACATGCGTGGTGGTCTGCTCTGAAGTCCCTATCCTACTTGGGATGCTCATGAGTTTCCAGAAGGGACTAAAAAAATACCTTGGCATTTGGGTGTAACCCTCACTACATTTTAGCTATTATTATCATAATAAAAGAGGCATAGATTCCCTCAAACTTTCGGAGCCTCTTCCAAAGTCTCTAAAAATAGTCTTTAGGAACAACTTTCTTCAAGCTCAATGTGGTTCTGAAGTTTGCTTGCCCTAAGGCCCATCCAAGTCTGGTTGGGAGTCAAGATATGTGAGATTAAGGGCAACAGAGAAACTCAACATGGGTTATTTTTGAGTGATGCTTTATGGAGAAAAAGACATTTGAACCAGATCTTAAATAGTGTGAACTGGGAGCTCAGAGAGAGAGAGAAAGAATTCAGGCCTTCAGGAATGAGCATGTGAAGAAGGCAGCAGAGACTTTGAAGGGTCCCCTTTCCTGGCTCAAGAGCTCTCCCCAAACCCACCTAAAGAACATCAAAGATAGAAGTTAGCGTCCGGGCGGTACCTGTGGCTCATCGAGTAGGGCTCCGGCCCCATATACCAAAGGTGGCGGGTTCAAGTCTAGCCTCTGCCGAACTGCAAAACAGAAAAAATAGCCAGGTGTTGTGGTGGGCGCCTGTAGTCCCAGCTACTCGGGAGCCTGAGGCAAGAGAATCACCTAAACCCAGGAGTTGGAGGTTGCTGTGAGCTGTGTGACGCCACGGCACTCTACCGAGGGTGATAAAGTGAGACTCTGCCTCTACAAAAAAAAAAGAAGTTAGCTTCCTGCAAATGGTATTTAAGGCAACTATATTTTTCCCTCTGTTAATACTAAGAGCTTCCTGGAGATGATAAAAAGGCAGTTTAGACAAATGGAAACATTGCATTACATAACAAATAAAATATTAAAATAAAAGGGAGGATCAATTTTATACAAAAAATGTATCATAACTATTACTCCCCCCCATTAATCTTGTAAGTCTATGAAAAGTCAACAATCACTAACTTTACCTAGCATTATTACTAAATACAATGTATTTATAGCTGATTATTTGGTTATGTTTTAGTTATTTATGAATTTTTCCCCTTTAAAGGTGCACTATTGTACCCCAGAGAAATATATTAGTATAAGTTACTTTATAAGGAGATTCACTTGGATATAATCCCACCAACTCTGCTAATTATCAGTTCTAAACCCTTGAGAAAGAAATTTACATTGTGGGGGCCTTGATTTCCTGGACAGTTAGGATCCCATACTTGCCTCACAGAGGTGATAGGACATTCAGTAAGACAGATACCAAAACATTCCTGCATATATGGTAGCTACTCTAGAAACGGGAATTATTGTTATTCTGTAATATCTAAAAGTTTCCTCTAATTGTGGGAGTTAGGAGAGGGGCATTATATCACAATCTTTATTTTTTCTTTTTACTTTATATTGGCTTTCAATTTTATTTTAAGTTAGTGAATCCAAGCAACTATTAAAATTAATCCCCAAACTTCACAGTTTAAATGCTATCTAATAATCCCAAAGGGCTGTGAAGAAGAGTCCAAACCTAGGTCAAATGAACATAAGATGTGCAGGTTGTATAAATCCAAGTCCTAACAACTGCGGTTACTTTAATATGGGAAAAAAAGTCTACCTAGTTACCTTCACAGAATAATCAACTGGATTAACTAGATTTTTAATTTACTAACAAACCGAATTGGAATCACATGACCACCTCACATGGGATGACCAGAAATCTATACTTGGTTAAACCGTAAATGTTGTGTCTTAGTTTGTTTTCTATTGCTATAATAGAATATTACAGTTTACATAATTTACAAAGAAAAAACATTTATTTCCGATAGTCCTGGAAGCTGAGAAGCCCCATGTCAGGGAACCAGCTTCTAGTGAGGGCCTTCTTGCTGCGTCATTACATGGCAGAGGGCATCACGGGCTGAGAGGGTGAGAGCACATCGATTCTCTCTTTCCCTTGTAAAGCCATCACCCCATGAAGGGGACGCACCTGAAGACCTTATCTAATCCTAATTACCTTCTAAAGGCCCCTTCCCCAAATACCATCCACATGAATTTGTGAGGTAGGTTTCCAATATATGTAATTTGGGGAACACATGCAAACCATAGCAGTAAGAAATATTAGATTTCTACCCTGGGCACCTCTCTGAACTCCCTACAAACAAGCTTACAGCTAAGCATATGAAGCAAAAACAAGACTGGTTTTAGGCACCACTGGAGTAGGCATCTTCCAGTGAGGAAAATTCTAATGAGCTTTCCAGTCTAAGTTTATGCAATAGTTTTTAAAATTCTTCATACTTACAGTACTGAGAATGTTTAGTCAGACTACACAAGCCATACCAACATTCTAACATGTCTCCCTCACTTCTTCTCCATCTAATGAGGATACTGATACACAGAGTGTGTGGTCATCACAAAAACTAATGGTGTTTGAGCCTCTAGAAATGCAGCCTCTGGGATGAGGAGTATATTGGTTCTGCTCTACTCTCTTCTGGCGGGACTACATCTAATCCATTACCTCTAAAAGAATTGCTGGCAAACCAGAAAGCGTGAAAGGACCCCAAATCCTATAATATGACAAATGATTGGGGACAAAGTTGTTTGGCCAGGATGAGAGTGCAACATGAGGAGGGAGAACTTAATTCCTATTTGACAGTCAGCCATGCCCCTACTAAGAGGGCTAAAAATAATGATAATGCAATGGCCAAGTCACACTCAGCACCGACTTTGATGTGGATTCTGCTCTAAAACTGATCCATATAAAACCGATGAGGTATTTACCATTATTGGATCCATTTCATAGATGAGGAAACAAAGTCACAAAAAGATTAAATACTTGCCCATGGTCAAACAGCAAGTAAAGGTTAAGTAATTTGCCCGTGGCTGGCACTTAACTCCAGAGCTCATAATCCTAGAATTTGCTTAGTGCAGCCTTGGTGCACTTCCCCCCTAAGAAGGGGGAAATGTTCAGAACAGCAATTTGGTGTTTTAACCGGGTGGAGGCTGGAACACATGGGAGAAGTACTGACCAAGTCAATCAGATAAACTAGTCCACTAGGCTTTCCCCCACTAGTGTCTCCCTGTCTTCCCTGTTAGGACTGATGGACCAAAATCAATGCTGACTTTGTTATTTCTTAGCAATGTGACTCTAAAAAAACAGAAAGTTACTTAACATCTTATGTCTCCTCCTTAAAATGTACTTTCAAATATCAAACTTAACAAGATATACAATTAATTTGATAGATCTTGAGAAGATAAATAATTACAATCTCTTCTTATTGGCATTGAATTGGTTTTTCAAACCAGAGCATATCAGGCTAAGGGAGAAGGATATTTGTAGGAACAAGTCTTGCAGACTGGGATGGGACATGAGCAATTCTCTTTGGATCATTATTCTTCACTTGCGAAAGATCTAAAGCCCAGGATGCCAAATACACTACACACGATGGGACTGTTAACAACAGTACTTCCCAGTGTTGCATTTCCCAAACCACACTGTGAGACATGTCGACAGGTTCTGCACAAGAAAGAAGGGACTCTGAATTCAGACTCACTTGGGTCAAAGGGTACAATATTGATGATAGGCACTATGGCATAGTAGCTATAATTAATACTGGACTGTACATTTAAAATTTACTAAGAGGGGACAGCTTATTTTAAGTGTTTCTACCACAGTCAAACTTCCTCCAGATACATACACATAATAATAAAAGGGGTGGGAAGAAACTTTAGAAGGCAATAGATGTTTTCGTAGCCTTGATGATGGTTATATTTTCATGGGTGTATACTTATTTCCAAACTCATCAAGTTGTACACATTAAATATGTTCAGCTTTTTACATATCAAATTTTCATCAATAAAGTGGTCAAAAAATTATTTGGGAAATGTTTTACCCAATTCCCCTCTTTGGGAGTCAAAGGATCATTAGCTTATGAAAGATTATGAGAATGCCCAGTAAAAAACAAAACAAGCAAACAAAAAACTTAGCCTTATGAATCCTTAGCCAAAGAATCCTATCGAGTTAAGAGTAGGCCGGATTTATCCCAGGAAAACAGAAGAGATCAATATAAGAAACTTATCAGTGTAAACTACTTGCCAATATGTTACAGTAGAAAAATCACACCCATTAATTCTGAAGAGAAATTTGAAATTCACAAGCCATTCTTAATAAGGCATTATATAAGGTAAGAATAAAAAGAAGCATTTTAAACAAAACAAATGTTATGTACTTAAATAACAACACTTTTAACAAATAGCAAAATAAGAAGTTTTATATTAAAAAGAGGAACTGGACCAAGATGGTAGCTGTCATCATTAATTTTTACATTTCCTTGGGGGTTTTGCCATACACATTGGGACAAGACAACAGTATGAATTAACTGATACGAACACCAAAAAAGAAGAAAATGTTGTCTCTTTTTACCAATCAAAACCCAAAATACTCTGATCCAAACCACTAAAATAATTTTCAAAAAGTCAATGGGTATAAGAAAAAATAAATACATCAAGAAATTTTCTTTCATTAAAAAGTAAGTAGCACCTAGAGGCGGCACCTGTGGCTCAAAGGAGTAGGGCACTGGCCCCATATGCCGGAGGTGGCAGGTTCAAACCCAGCCCTGGCCAAAAACTTAAAAAAAAAAAAAAAGTAAGTAGCACCTAGAAATAGAAATGAGAAATTTAGTTCATTTAAAATGGCAGAAAAATCTATAAAGTGCTTAGGAATAAATTTAACAAGACAAGCACATTACCCATGTGGAAATAACTATAAAATGTTTTTAGAAAAACAAAAATAAGAGCTTAGTAAGAGGAAAAGTATGTCATGTTCTTTAAGGGTAAGACAATTCAGAAGGGTAAAATGACTATACCAATTTAATGCAATTCTAACCAAAATTCCTGCTTTTCAAAATTAAAGAAAATCATCCTAAAGTGAATATGGATAAATAATTGTCCAAGAAGCACTGAGGCAACTGAAAAAGAACAGTGAGGGGACGCTACCTGCCTCATCAGATGTCAGCACCCCTCAAAAGTAAGGATAATCAAATCAAAGAGGTATTGGAGTAAGAACAAACATTTATAAATAGAATAAGTTATTCAGAAGTGGAACATACAGTGTATATAAGATGTTAAATATTCATTTCAATTCAGAAGAAAAATAATGGAGTACTTCAGAAATAGGGTCAGCATAATTGTCTCGTCACCTAGAAGAAGAAATGGAACCCCACATTGCATCATGTTCAAAAGCCAATTTCAGATAAACATTTAAATGGGAAAAATTAAAAATTTCATCAAAAATGTCTTAGAAACTACAGGTACAATGGAACCAGACCAAATCTTATGATCTAAAAGCTGTAAAATAGTGAAATAACTACTATCACAAAAATAAAGAAAACAAATCTTAGGATAAAAGATGCTGTACACAAAGTAAATGGACACGCCGCACATTCGAGTGAAAAGGATTGGGAGCACACAGTGAAGTGTTGACTTCCACACTAAACAAAAATGATTGAAACCTTAAGCTGGGAAGGCGGTCTTGCTTGCTTCCTTCAGGATGTCGCACTCTTCTCTGGCTCCTTTTCTTTCTCCTTCTCCATCATCCCCTCTCACACTCTCTGCTCTCCTCTCTTCCTCCTTTCTCATCTCTTCTCCACACTCTTTTCCATCTCTCTAATATAAAATAAACTTACACTTTAAAAATAAAAATTGTTAAAAGCAGAAAAAATACATCAAAATATATAAGTAGATAACTCATAGACATACAAATAGAAGCATCAAATTTATAACTTAAAAGATGGCCACCTCCACTTCAGGAAAATGCAAATCATGAGAAATAATAAGTTATTACTTCATATCTGTCATATTGACAAAGTATATATATATATACTTTATATATACATATATATATATTTATATATATACATATATATACATACTTTACATATATACATATATATACATACATATACTTTATATATACATATATATATATTTTTTTTTTTTTAAGAGACAGAGTCTCATTTTATTGCCCTCGGTAGAGTGCCATGGCTTTACAGCTCACAGCAACCTCCAACTCCAGGGCTTATCCAATTCTCTTGCCTCAGCCTCCTGAGTGGCTGGGACTACAGGCGCCTGCCACAATGCCTGGCTATTTTTTTTGTTGCAGTTTGGCCGGGGCTGGGTTTGAACCCACCACCCTCAGTATATGGGGCCAGCGCCCTACTCACTGAGCCACAGGCACCACCCGACAAAAATATTTTTAAACTATAAATGCTATAGCAGATTTTTCTCACCAGAATGAAAGCTCCCCTGGAAGAGTGGGGTATTTTGTCACTTTTATTCACTGCTGAATACCCAGAATCTAACATGGATTCTGAAAAAAATAGTTGGTGCTTATTCTACATTTGTGAAATGAACAACGGGCATAGCTCACAATTCCACAGCACCTATGATGTGCCAGGCACTAATTGCTCTGCCAAGTGGTAATTCACTTCACCTTCCCAATTCCAGTATGACATAAGAGTTGCTGTTCCCATTTTGCACATCTGGAATCCGAGTTACAGGCTGGCACAGCCGGTCAGTGGCAGAGCTCAGAATCGAGTCCAGGCAATCTAGCTCTGACTAAACCAAGTAACAAGGATATGCTGCCTCTCCCCACCTTCACATTGTTGGTTGAGGTGTGGAGAAAAAGTATAGCCTTAAAATGGGAAGCAATCGGGCAGTAATTACACTCCTGAAATAAAAATAACAAAGAGTAAGTATATGTGCAAGGACACTCATCACCCATTATTCAAAGTGGATAAAAAAAGAGGAAATAGCTGAATAATTTGTGGTAAATACCACAGAATAGTATAGAAAAATTTTAATTTGGATTAATGCCAATAATGAGCACTTGTTAAAAAATAAAAACCAAAGAAGAGAAAATTCAGAGATATGAATATAATTTTATTTATTTATTTATTTATTTAGAGACAGAGTCTCACTATGTCGTCCTTAGTAGAGCACCATGGCATCACAGCTCACAGCAACCTCCAACTCTTGGGCTCAAGAGATTCTCTTGCCTCAGCCTCCCAAGTAGCTGGGACAACAGGCATCTGCCACAACTCCCAGCTATTTTTTTTTTCTTGTTGTAGTTGTCATTGCTATTTGGCAGGCCTGGGCAGCTTTTGAACCCACCAGCTCCAATGTATGTGACTGGCTCCCTAGCCACTGAGCTACAGTCACCAAGCCTAAATATAATTTTTGGTAAAAGAAATTGCCAAAAAAGGTGTGTGTGTGTGTATGTGTGTCTTTATATGATTAAATTAGCACAGAAACACTTTCAGGTTGTTATCCTGGGAATCCAGGGGATTAGAGCTGGATACTGATGTGAGTGGAATAAAGAAGAAAGAGAGGAAACAAAGTAAAAATGGGAAAAATAAAGACTATATTTTTAAAAGTATGTATGATCCCACTTATTCACTTGTGTGAAATTATGTATGAGAAAATAAATTTAAAGTATCCACATTTTTTGCCTTCTTTTTTATTAAATGGGTTTATTTTTGAGTTGTAAGAATTGCTTATATATTCTGGATACAAGTCATTTACTAAATGTGTTCTTTGAAAATATCTCCTCATCTGTGGCTTGGCTTTTAATTTTAATGATGCTGCATTTTGAAGGGCAAATGATTTAAATTTTGATGAAATTTAAATGATCAATTTTTTTTTCATATTCAAGAAATTTTTATGAGTTGTCTAAGATATATTTGCTTACTCCTTACCCTCAGAGGTCACAAAGATTTTCACCTGTGTTTTCTCATGAAGGTATTATAGCTCTCCTTTTTATGTTCACAACAACAATTTATTGCTAGTCAATTTTTGTACGTGGTTTGAGATATAAACTGACATTGGTTAGTCTTTAGTCATCAGGGAAACGGATATTAACACCGCACTGAGATACCACTAAAAATCAGCTAGACTGGCTAAAATTAAGAAAACCAAGAATACAAGTGTTGGCAAGGAGGTTTAGTAATTGTGACTCTCATACATTATTGGTGGGAATATAAAATATTACAACCACTTTGGAAAAGAATTTGACAGTTTCTTATAAATTTATCAAGTGACCCACTTAGCATGTGTTCCAACAATTCTACTTCTAAATATTTACATAAAAGAAACTGCAACATAGGTTCACACAAAGACTTGCAAGTAAATCTTCATACAACTTTAATCATAATAGCTCCAAACTAAAACTAACCCAGATGTTAGTCAACAGGTAAATGGGTTAAAGAAAAAAAAACAAAAACAAAAAAAAAAAAAACTGTAGTACATTTATAATACTATGCAATACTTTTTTTAAAAAATTGGGTTAATATAAGAGTACATGTGATTAGGTTACATTGTTTGCTTTTGTTAGAAAATGTCCAAGTTGCATTTCAGTCCTTCACCCAGAGGTGTTCCATATACCCCTACATTGTACCTATTAGGTGGGAGCTTACCGACCTCCCTCCCCCTTCCCCACTCCCTCCTTTTAAAATTTAACTGTGTTTTCCTCTTGAGTAAGCCTGTAGTTGTTCATCTATTAATTTCAAATTAGTATTGAGCACATTGAATTCTTGATTTTCCATTCTTGATATACTTTATTAAGGAGACTGTTCTTCACCCCCATTCAGGTTAACTCAAATGGTATAAAGTCTCTGTCTTTTAATGGCTGAATAGTATTCTACAGTATACACATACCACATTATATTAATCCAGTCATAGGTTGATGGGCACTTGGGTTGTTTCCACACCTTTGCAGTTGTGAATTTAGCTGTCATAAACATACAAGTGCCAATGTCCTTCTGGCAAAATGATTATTTTTCTTCTTATACCTAGTAAAGAAATTGCAGGATCAAATGGAAGGTCTACTTTGAACTCTTTGAGGATTCTCCATACTTCTTTTCAAAAAGGTTGTACCTAGTTTGCAACCCACCAACAATGTATAAGTGTTCCCTTCTCTCCATACCCTTGCCAGAATCTGCAGCTTGTAATGTGGGCTGTTCTTACTGGAATTAGGTGATATCTCAGGGTAGTTTTGTTTTGCATTTCTCTGATGACTGAGATGATAAGCCTTTTTTTTTCATGTTTGTTGACCATTCTTCTGTCTTCTTGGGAGAAGATTCTGTTCATTGCTCTTGCCCAGTGATTAATTGGGTTGTTTGCTCTTTTCTTATTGATTTGCCCTTTGAGACTCATAATATGTGAATATCTTCTCCCATTCTGAAAGTTGTGATTTGTTTATTGTGTCCTTAGCTGTATAGAGCTTTTAGGTTTGATCAGGTCCTATTTATATATTTTTGATGTTGCTACAATTACCAATGGGGCCTCCTTCATAAAAATCTTTCTCCAAGCCCATATTATTAAATTTGTCCCAGGCTTTCTTCTAGTGTTTTTATCATTTTGGGTCTTTCAATTTAAATCTTTTATCCAGTGTGAGTTAATTTTTGCAAGTGGTGAGGCGCAGGTCCAGTTTCAGTCTTTTACATGTGCCTAACCAATTTTCCCAGCACCATTTATTAAATAGGGATTCTTTTCCCCAGTGTAGGCTTTTGTTTGGTTTATCGAAGATCAGATGGCAATATTAGGTTAGTTTCATTTCTAGGTTCTCTATCCCACTCCATAGATCTATAGTAATTTTTTTGCCAATATCATGCTGTTTTGATCACTGTATAACCGGAAGTCTGGTAACTTGATGACTCCATATTTTCTTTTATTTCCTAGAATTGTGTTGGCTATTCAGCATTTCTTCTGGTTACATATGAATTGAAATTTTTTTTAAGCAAAAATCAACAACTTAATGAATCATCTCAAGGAACTGGAAAAAAAAAGAGTAATCCAATCCCAAACTTAGCAGAAGAAAAGAAATTACCAAAATTAGGTCAGAATTAAATGAAATTGAGAACAAAGGAATGATTCAGAATAATGATACAAAAAGTTGGTTGTGTGGGGTGGCACCTGTGGCTCAAAGGAGTAGGCTGCCAGCCCCATATGCCAGAGGTAGCAGGTTCAAACTCAGCCCTGGCCAAAAACTGCAAAAAAAAAAAAAAAAAGTGGGTTGTTTGAAAAGATAAATAAAATTGATAAACCTTTGGCTAGATTAACTAGAAGAAAAGCAAAATCTCTAATTACCTCAATCAGAAATTTTAACAAAAGGGAAATAACAACAGATACCATGGAGATATGCAATACTTTTACAAAAGTGATCTACTGATTCATTTCATTTATTTATTTATTTATTTTTTAATTTTTAATTATTTTTTATTGAGTCATAACTGTGTACAATGATTCAGGCTTGGAGTACAGTGTGCGGGCTTCCCATAAAATCGGAGATATTTTTATCCACCTGATTAATGTAACATTCATGATATTTTCTCATTTACTATTTGAAATGAAAGCCAGTAGAGTTGAGGGCAAGCCTGGGGGGAAGTGATTGTAAAGTTCACAGGTATTTTTTGGAGTGATGGAAACCTTCCAGATTTTGACTAGGATGATAGTTACAAAGTTGGATATACCACTCTTTTTGAAATGTACTCCTAAAATGGATCTTTCCTATTTTAGGTAAATTGTATTTCAATAAGCTTTAAAAATAAGAAAACAATTGAATTTTAAAAAGAAAATATACAAATAAGATAAAGCTGCTAATGAAGATTCTTCGCCATGTGTAGTATGATCCAGCGTCTGGGCTTCTCTGATTCTTGCCAAACTGCTTGTAACTGTTAAAGACTAAATTCCTTTCCAAGTAGATTGAAAGAAACTTATGCAATTATTTTTAAAAGGAGAATCCTCTATTCTTCCAAAATTTTAGATCCATTTATTTCTTGCTCTTTTCTTATAAACTGCCAATGTTCATCTTTAAAAATTGCAAGTGTGTATTTCTTAAGCTAACATTCCTTGTGAATAGAGGGCCTAATTTTGGCTCTCACAGACAACTATTGACCATTGCTGAACAATCTCTAACATGTTTTAATAAAATCTGTGAGGCACAGGTAATAATTTATAAGGAATATATAAGACTGTCCTAGCCCTTGACCCTTTGAATAGCTTCGTATTACCAATTAAGCCGAGGACATCAGTGCTGGGCCCTCTAGGCTGTGGCTGCAGATAGAGTTAGGTCAAATAAAGATCCAAGAGCTGCACATTCAAGTCCCTTGAGGAGCCTTTTAAATATCATTTCCCAGACCCCACCTTAGTGTCTAGGGATGACACCTGGGCATTGATATTTCTTAGAAGCTATAAGAAGATCATTCAAATGTACAGTCGGGATTGGAAGTCATCATTTTAAAGGGAGAAAAAGGAAGACGTGTCATTTGATAGCTTTTTAAAAAACTATACTAGTAACATGGATCATTTTTAAAAGCAGGAAATGAGACCACCCTGGGCAACATAGCAAGATCCTTTCTTAGAACAAAACAAAACAAACAAAAAATAATAGCGTACATGTGCCTGGCATTGAGAAGAAAAAGATAAGCATTTTAACAATTGAGTTAAAAAATTCAACGCGGTTAACTTCAGAATTTCCTCTTCCAACCTCCCTGCAAGAGGATCTTAGGTTTGCTATGAAAAACATTTTAAATCATTCAACTATTTTCAAAAGAAGTTCAAAGCACAGTAAGTATATTGTTTTCTTTACTTCTTCTTCTTTTTTTTTTTTAATCAACATAATGTATGTGTTGCCTGGAAGTTTAAGATAGGTTCAAGTATGCAGGAGGTAAAAAAGGCTGCAAAATAGTGACCTGTACACTGACGGTGCACCCTGGAACATGACCTCAGAATTGCCGGTGAGTGTGACACGTTCGCCCCAGTTTCTTGATCTGTTATTTATATCTTTCCTCTGTTACAGCTCCACTTCTCTAGTAACACTGAGTCAGTGGCTTATCATTTATTTGTTTCACCTGCCTGACATATTTCTACCTTTCAACCATCCTATTCCTTTACTGGGAATATTACTGCCTATTCTGATAAGCTATATGTCCCTTCTTCCTTCAAAAGCTGCTCTACACTTCTCTTCCAGGGAGCCTTCCCTGCTTCCCCACTGCCTTGAGCCTTACTACTCAAAGTGTGATCAGCACCATGCCCCCAGAGTTTATAAGAAATGCTGAATCTCAGGTCACGCTCCAGACACACCCTGCCACAATCTGCCTTATATCAAGCTCCTCAGGTGATGCAGAGCTCACTAAAGTGCCTTCCCATAACTCTTTGAAACCTCCCAGGAAGCCCATGAGGAAGGGCAAGACCACCGATCCCTCCTTTAAACCACAGGCCTGGTATTTGGTCTGGGCTGTGTTTTGTAAGATGTCAACTATGGAGACAATTTGTTGTAAATTCTGTCATGCTCTTTCCAGGTTCAAATGGCAACGAGCTGAAATGTGGCTTCTCCTGCTTTTGTTTCTTCCTCATCCCCTGAAGTACAGGTATCCGTTGTGCCACATTGGCCAGGAGGGGAAGACTGCTGGGAAACAATGTTTCATCCATAGTTTCATTGTCTCTGCTCCATCTGGCTTTCCCAGCAAAATTACTGACAACCTGGGTTGAAGGATGATTGAATGGTAAGCATGCCTTATAAATTAGAAATAGTAAATTGCTCCAGAGAGATTTAAAGTTCCATCTCCTTTAAAACCATTTGCTTATATTCTAAGGTTAATAAAAACCTAGAGAATTTCCTTTCCTCTCTCCAGAGAGGATTTGTTTACATTCCAGAGAAGCAAAGTCTCTGTCTGTCTCTCTCTCTCTCTCTGTCTCTCTCTCTCGCCCCCCACCTCCCAGCAGGCCAGGCGGGACATATGTGCCAGCCATTTTATATAAGTTTCAAGCGTCATAATATTGGGCTTCTTGCCTGTAAAGCAACCACTGCACATGGGGGACATTTGGTTTTCATTGTGTCCCCCTCAACAAGGAGTTGAGGTATGGGGAACTATGTCACCAACATGATCTGAAAAATGACCTCCTTCTGATCCAGAGAGAGCCCTGTGTTTCCTATCAGGAGAAAAATAGATAAATAAGTATAAAGAGATAAAACACTCTTCTCATTTTTCTCCTGATTATCTTAGTACATGCTCATGTTTAAAATCTCCAAAATAAAAATTGAAAGTTAAGAAAATGCTGTAAACATTTTGATGTATTTCTAGGAGAGAGAGAGGGGGATATATTGAGAAAGACACATGGAAGAGGGAAAACAGAGGGAAAGAAAATGTAAGATTGTGCTGATAGTTTTTTATGTGGCATGATATTGTGAGCCGTTTTCTCTGTTGCTACATACTCTTTGAAAATTGGCATTTAATAATAGAATGATATTCTATTCGCTAGATTTCCTTTGGTTTATTGAAATATTCACTTCTCACCAGACATTCAAGTCTTTACAAGTTTCACTTATTATAAATAATGTTTCTTAAGTATATCCTTAATTTACATGTCTGATTAAATCCAATTCTTAGGGTACAATCACAAAGGTTTTGGATCAAATGGCATGAACTTCTCAAAGAGTCTAGAACAGCACTGATATCACCAAGTTATTTGGCAGGTTTGGGGAGATTTCTCTTTTATTTTATAAGATTCTACCCATTCTTTGATAACCAACAGATGAAGCTTGCACGTCAAGAACACACAGAGAAGAATGAACTTATTTTTCCTGGCTATCAACAATCTTCAAGAATCTCAGAAGCTATATCCCTACAGAAAAACAGAGTTTTCTTTGTTTGCTTGTTTTCTTTACATTTTTGTTGCCCTTTTATGTTCATCTGCAGTATGCAACCACGATTATACATTCAACATCAAGGTTGTTCATACACCTTAAAGATACAGAATTAAAATCTCATCAGAAATGCTGTTTGAAAATGAACGTATTTTTCCCCAAAGATTTACAGTTTGGGGATTTACTCTTCCATAAGATCAGAGATTGGGAGTTTATTTACAGATACTTGGTCAAAGTGTCAATTGACTGGGCTGTTTCTGGTCTGTTTGCTCACTGGCTATCCTCTGGCCAACAGTTTCCATTACTGTGTTCTGCCCACATTATAAGCAGAAGCAAGAGATCTGCAAGGGAAAAGCATAGGGACAGCTTTGGAGTCAATTATCAGAGAAATGGGTTGATGTAATATCTCTAGTTCAAATCCAGAAAAATATTCATATATTCCCTCCTAAACCCAAACTCTCATCTGCAATGGATTATGAGAACAAAAGCTCTTTCTTTGGCTTCTCACCTTTATTGACCTTTCTGGGTGGTGAGACTATGTGGGATCATGGAAAACAGTAATTGATGATAATCATGTGAAATTGACAAGGTCAGTCTGCTTCAGAAGACAGAATGTGGAATCACCTGTTCCTGAAATGGCCCCTAGAAGATCAATCGCATCAATTAGCAGATAATTACACTAACAAATGTTGATGGGAAAAATTGCATGCTAGTTCATGGAATGGCATATGGATATTGCTTTCATTTTATTTAAAAAACAAAAATGTTGGAGAATGGAAGGTAAGGAGCTCTCTACTCAACTAGGTCTCTTTGATCTCTAGGATTTTGTTTCCAAAACTTTGCTCGATTCTCTTTTCTGTGTTTCCCCTTTTTCAACTTTAATAGCTTCTACTTGTCAACCTCTTTATTTGCTTAACTGTCTTTATTTCATATCATCAGTGACCCTACACAACTGTGAGAAATCACAGGTGTCCCCTTTGGGGTAGCCGGGGTCTCTGATGCTGAGGAATCTGCCATATTATTAGTTTCTGAAGTTTAATCAGATCCCCAAGGGTGGGGAGGGTAAGAGGTGAAGTCATGGGGAAGAGTCCTGTTTACTCTTGACAGAATTTTAAATTTTCCTGTTGCCTTTTATTCTGCTTCATAAGAGAGACTAGATTGTGGAAAATTCACCCCATGTCTAATTCCCCCACTGGGAATAATAGAGACAATATTTCATTTCCTTTTAGCTTAAGCAAAGAAAACATAGTCACACCAGAGAAAGATGATGGAAAAGTCACAGATAACTCACAATTGTGTTCAAATTTCACAACCAAACTTGTCTAGTGTCTATAATAGTTAAGACAGAGAAACAAAATGTAAGGTTCTCCAATCACGTAGAGCCGCCTTGAAATAGTCACTGTGGATTCTTGCCATTTGTGGTACACTGCATGTGACAATAGCAATTTAAATCATTACAGTCCTCACACTAGCATTTTCCAACAGAAGAACAGCTTCTTCTTATTATTCTAATTCCATCATGGCCCAAGATCTCCCAATACCCAATGAGCAGCTTGAGGGTGGGGTACTATATCTTATATATCTTTACATCTCTATGGTATAGCATCATCACCTTGGACATGGTGCCCAGTAAGAGTTAGTAATTGTATAAACATGCTCAAGATACCTGATTCCCAATGGTATTAATACTTGCCCTTTATATGGACCCATATTTGTTTCCTATCTCATTGGTTATAACACAGCTATTCAGATGAAGAAGTTGAGGATCAGGAGGTAAACACAGTCAGTCCAGCTAGTTAGTAGCAGAGCTGTGATTCAAAGTGGATAGGAAGGACTGACTCCCCAGAATCTTTTGATCCCCAATTGCAAGAGGGTCTGAACAGGAAGGGTAGGCTATCTTGTCACCAGCATCCTTACCCTTCCAAAACCTTCAATAGAACTTTAATTTTCCCATTTTGATTATTTACTGGGATGTTAATACCAAGACAATTAAAGTATTTATATGTCATTCACCATCTAAGTGGGAGGCATTCAGAGAGAGACTGTAAATAACGTGAAGACTAAAATGCACATAAATTTAGGGAAAGTTGTAGTATTAGTACCAATTAGGGATATTAGAGAAACATAATAAAGAAAAAATACAAAATTTGGTTTTATAGTTTTTTTTTTTTAAATTTGACTGTGTAGAAATAATGCTAATTATAATTATCTACATAAACTACTGGTCCTTCAGCCTAATTGCCGTACATTACAATCATGGTTAGGTGAATGTTTAAATGTGGTTTTTATTGACTTGTGTGAGTTTGTGCACATCTCAGAGTCAGTTCAGCCCAAGTCTGCTCAGTCTACTGTGTGTCGCCCAGGGAGTGTGGATGGGAAGGCGGAGAGGCAGGAGAATTGCTCAGAAGGGAAGGAATGGCCCATGTAATGAGAAGAGGATCGAGAAGGACCACTACTCTTCGCTTCAATCCCTGTTTCCTTTCCATTTCTCACACTAAGTTTTAAAATTTTCATTAAAAAAGAAGAAGAAAACTCAAAACACAGACCCTAAGAAATACCATCTATTGAATTATCCTTTAAAGAAACAGTCTCCCCTGTTTCTACATCTCTGCTAATTGGATCTAGTGGCTTCTCCTTTAAAATCCTACCTATTTCACATCATTTCAGAGGTATATTTTTAACTTTCTGGTGCCCTTTTACAAAATGACTTGGTAGTAGGCATAAAGCCCCATATACTGTGCAGCACCTGTGTCTCAGTGGGTAGGGTACAGGCTTCATATACCGAAGGTGGTGGGTTCGAACCCGGCCCTGGCCAAACTGCAACAAAAAAATAGCCAGGCGTTGTGGCTGGCTCCTGTAGTCCCAGCTACTTGGGAGGCTGAGGCAAAAGAATAGCTTAAACCCAGGAGTTGGAGCTTGCTGTGAGTTGTGATGCCGCAACACTCTACCAAGGATGATAAAGTGAGACTCTGTTTTTAAAAATAAATAAATAAAAATAAAGCCTCAAATGAAGGAAACACACTCAAAGGACAATCTTATTTCAAGAATTAATGTACTATCTCAGAGTCTGAGAGGCAAGAAATGTGTGCTGAATTATTTGTTCTTGGATAAAAAGCCACATCATAAATATATTGTGTTTGTAAACTTCATAGCGTGTTGCCTCGCTAATACACAGAGCTATAATGTAGATCTTGGGGAGGCAGCAAGCCATCAAAGTTTACTATAGCATAATAGGACACCATGCTGGGCTAAAAGCATAGTAATAATGGGTAAAGCAGTTTGAAATAAAATTGATGTTAGTCATTGGGGAAATAGAAAACTATGACTTTAGCAAAGATTTAAAAAGCAGTGATAGTTCACCCACTCCCCACTTTCTCACTCTTTCCCCTCCTTCGACAAGAAACTACTAATCTTTAATATAGGCTCAATAATAGAGCAAGTCTTTTGGTGAGGAAACCCTGGTAAAATAACAACCTAGCAAAACCACATGTGGACAAATGCCAGATAATAGCATGTTATAGATATGAGTAGAGAAGTCAGTCAACTTGAAAAATCAGAACTGGGCTGGGTGTGGTGGCTTGCACCTGTGATCCTAGCACTCTGGGAGGCTGAGGTGGGTGGATTGCTTAAGCTCAGGAGTTTGAAACCAGCCTGAACCAGAGTGAGACCCCATCTCTACTAAAAATAGAAAAACTAGCCAGGTGTCATGGTGGGTGCCTGTTCACCTAGAAAGTCCCAGCTGCTTAGGAGGCTGATGCAAGAGGTTCTCTTGAGTCCAAGAGATTAAGGTTGCTGTGAGCTATGATGGACCCATGGCACTCTACTCAGGGCAACAGAGGAAAACTCTGTCTAAAAGAAAAGAAAGAAAGAAAAATCAGAATTGATGTAATCATTGGGAATGATCAGGCTATAGCGAAGTCAAGTGACTTGAAGAAGAAAGTAGACACGGCTCAGAAGAAGGGAGCAAGGAAGTTGTGCAGTCGCAGGGAAGAGCAGTGTGGGAGGTAACTACAGGCATATATTGTGCTTTTCATTTGAAGGAAACTTCTGGGAATATCCATACCTCGTGAAGTCATAGAACCATCTTTTTTGTTTAACTTTTAATTAAAATCATAACTGTATACATTTATGGGGTACCATGTGATGGTTTTATATACAGTGTGGAATGCTTAAATGAAACTGCTTAACACTGGAAAACATCCTTCTTTCTTTTTTTCTTTTTTTTTTTTTTTAGAGTCTCACTTTATCACCCTCAGTAGAGTGCTGTGGCATCACAGCTCACAACAAGCTCCAACGCCTGGGCTTAGGTGATTCTCTTGTCTCAGCCTCCTGAGTAGCCGGGACTACAGGCGCCCGCCACAACACCCGGCTATTTTTTTTGCAGTTTGGCCAGGGCCGGGTTTGAACCCGCTCCCCTCAGTATATGGTGCCAGCACCCTACCCACTGAGCCACAGGCACCACTCATGGAGCACATTCTTCTTAGTAAAGTATTTCAAGAATGGAAGGAACATCTTTTTTTTTTTTTTTTTTTTTTTTTGAGACAGAGCCTCAAGCTATCACCCTGGATAGAGTGCTGTGGCATCACAGCTCACAGCAACCTCCAATTCCTGGGCTCAAGCAAGTCTCCTGCCTCCGCCTCCCCAAGTAGCTGGGACTACAGGC
>CAUYRH010015954.1:0-13879 GCA_963574655.1 Perodicticus potto | reverse complement strand
TACTTCTCTCAGGACTCAGATAGAGATTTCCAATATGTTAAGGAAAACTTGATTTCTAGCTGAATTGATGACATATTTCAGCCCTGTGACTGTTATCCTATACCTGTGGGCAAAAGTTCTAGCCATAGAAATTTGGGGTCATGCCTTTTTAAAAGTGTTCTGTCATGTTTTCCTGATACTACTGATGCAGGACAAGGCAGCTCTACAACCGCTGCCTTGGCCCTGGCGGTGCTGATGCTGTGGCGGATGGAGAAACCAGCTTGCGAAAGGGCCGGACCTGTGCGGAAGACACTGGCACCTTGCTGTCTGCTCCTCGTGCAAATCTGACTGGTCAATATCATGTCAGTCTCCAGGGACCGGGTCTTCATTGGACAGCTGGCTGTAACTGATGAAGACCCGCCCCTAAGAAGTTCCAGCAAAACAACTCCCTGGGACTATATAAACCCCTGAGCAGAGAGCTCAGGGGCAGACCATGGCAGGACGTTGGAGAGAGAACAGCTCAGAAGCAGACTTTGGAGAGGGAACAGGAGAGCTGCCTGTTCCCCTCCAGAGCAGACCTCGGCTGGACGTCAGAGAGGGAGCAGGAGAGTTTGCTCCCCTCCTGGGTCCTCTTTGCCTGGAGGTCTGGTTTTTCTTCCTTTCTTATAAATAAATCCTGACTTACCACTACTATTGTGGTCTGTCGATTCCTTCTTCGAATTGCCGAGACCAAGAGCCTGAAATTCCAGCATCACTACATCTGTTGAGAAAGTTTAGAGTCAATAACACTCAATCCTATAGTAATAACTTTAAAATTAGAACACATTATAAGATGTAAATGCATACAAAAACCTCACTTGTTAATCATTTAGAAATCTTCGCTATTTTGTGGTTCTACACTCATAATATAAATGATAAGTCAGCATGATAAACTTAAGTGTTCTTAATGACATGTCATTTAAGAAGTGAGAAGGTGGATGAGGACTGTGGCCAAACTACTTGTTCTGATACAGGTAGGGTGGCACCCCAGGCAACACAGCAGGAGCTTGGGGAAGGTCCTGAAGTCTGCGCTGGGGGAAGTTGGTGCATGGCAGAGGGCAGAGGAACCAGCAGGTTGTAGGTGCAGGATCTGCAGGAGGCTCCAGTGCCTAGAAGGGACGGACAACTCCTTGGGGGACACCTCCGGGTTGCCAGCTCAGGGAGCACCAAGGTGTCTCCTGCCCACCTTTGTCTCCATCCCCTTGCACTTGTAGCTGAACAAGGAGTTCCCTCATTTCCCTGGCCTGGTCAATTTTATGTAAGTATCCTAGTCCTGGGAATGGAAGAGATTGTACCCATTCATTTGTTAGGCTATATATATATGTATATCTCCCTAAGACTCAAAGGGAGATGTTTTTCTGACTTGAGTTTTTCCCTCTGCCAGAAGCTCTGGTGATTTCTCTTTATTCTTTTCTGTAAGATAAATCCTATCTTACCACTGATCTGTGGTTCCTAGATTCATTCTTCCAATCTCAGAGACCAACGATCTACTGAAGAAGAAATTCCAGTAACATATTTATCACAGGAACTGACCCTGAATATAACAAACCAAATTAGACTGCTAATTCCATCTCTAGTGTTCCCATTCTCTTTCTCTGAACATTGAAAGACTCTTTTTAAAGGAGCAATCTCAGATAATTTGTTTATATCTTTGCTCCAGCCCTTTATTTGGGCTGACAATCAGAACTCTATAAGGGAGACCTGGAAATGCCAAATGGCCACTCGAGTGGCTGCATCTAAGGGGATTGCTGTGTCAGAGTCTGATGAGATTACTCTCCATTTAGAGCTGGGTCATTAGAAACAGCCCCAAGGAATCAGATAGCGACAAATTGTCTTCATTAGAAATTATCCTCAACTCTGGGTGAAAATACTAGTTTATATTAAATTCATCACATTAGCTGGAATCTATTTTTTAATGTCACTAAAGACATTGGTGTTTCCTAAGGCAGAAACTTGCTAAATAAAAAGATAGTTACAGACCTCCTTTAGTTCCTGGCTCTTTTCATAGTAGTAAGAAAAACTCAACTCTATTTTGTTTTGCTTTGCTTTCTAAGAAAAAATGTTATATTTTCTAGAGTCTGCTTTACTGGAATCAGAAGTCACTTTCAACTTCTTTTTAGGAGGACTTCCTGGCCTAATAATGTATTTTGTTTTGACTCTGATTCCTTCAGGTTCCTAAAGACTCTTGTTACTTTTAAAGACTACAATGTAAGTTTTGTTTGGGGGCCGGTTATTTCCAGATGTTTGCTTGGTGTTTATTGGGAGGGCTCGAGAGGGTCAGCCATCTGTGTGGCAACAGGAAGGTACTATATGTCCAAACTAATTGGAAGAATTGTTTCTGTTCTAAGAGTTTAGAAGACTTGATTGTTTATTATGTATGAGAAAGAAAGAGCTATAACAGACTAGTGGTGGATAACTATTTCCTCATTTATACAGAAAAATAGAAATTGATTGGGACAGTGCCAAAAGCACCCCCAAAGTCATTTTCTAGGTAGGACAAGCACAACATAAGTTTTCTTTTATGAAGGCACACAATAGTTTCAGAGAAAAATTTAAGTTGTTAATTAAAAAGGCATTGCATTAGAGTGGTTAAAAAGAGGGATTTGTAAAATACACAAACAAAATTACATAAAATTTCAAGTCAAAATCAAATTTTCAGCAAATCTCTAGAACAATAAACCAAATATTAGTTGCATTAGATACTTGTTCTAGTAACTGAGTTTTTTAAACTCTTAAAATATTTTTAATATTTATAACATATAGTTGAACCTAACCAAAAAATTGCAGATGCTTTAGTCAACTGTTTTAATAAATTGATCACAAGTTGTTGACTTTTATTCAGAATGCTGATAGATTTTATGTATATAAAGGTGTGCTGTGAAATTTATTCAGTTGTTCAAGGGGAATTCAAAATTAGATGTATATTTGATGTACAGTATATCCTGTTTACATTATACTAGTTATAAGAAACTAAATCAGTTTATATTTTACTTTGTCCAGATCATTTAAAAATTGAATTTGACTAATTAAATGCATGAGACTTTGGAAATATAAGATTTTAAATATGAAGCTGCAAAAAAAAAATCATAATTTGTAAGATGGTGAACTTACTGTTCTCACCTAGATTCTTCTGTTTATATATGAAATATATGAACCTGCACTCTCTTAAGAGTTTTTCAGATTTCAGGTGGTAAAACTAATTATATATATATCATTTAGTCTTGCCAAGTAATTAATTAATAGAGTCATAGTTATGACTTCAAATTGTTGACTGCACTATTTGGTGTTTTAATCTGGATTTTTTTCAATAGAATGTGCCATTTACAATGATCCCTCAAAGAATCTAGCTAGATGTCTTACCTCTACCTTTTTTTTTCTTCTCTTTTTTAAAATTAAATCATAACTGTGTACATTAGTGTGTTTATGGGGTACAATATGCTGATTTCATATACAATTTGGAGTGCTTACATCAAACTGAGGAGTAAGTAAATCATATAACACAGAAGAGCTGACCCATCCAGTTTTGGAGAATTACCAACACCAAAGAACCAAGATTTGGTATACATATCCAGTAATTAAACGGTTTTTAAAAGAGGTTTTTATTGATTTAAAAATAAATTTCTAAACAAACTCTGTCAACAGAAAGTTCTTGCCCCTCCCCATTCCCATGTTGTTAAAGAATATTTTTGTTCACACCACTGAATGTCAGAGAGAGATTCAGAGAGAAGAGGGATGATTTCTTGCCTAAAAGCTCAAGGACCACACAATTGGAACTATTAAAACTCTGCAGATCTTTGAATAGCTAGATAGCAACTATTAAGAGGCACATAGTAACGTTAAGGTCTATTTCTCCTTTTGTGAACTGCAAGGGTGCATAATTTAAGAGGATGAGGAGTAATAAAAATAGATCATATTCTATATCATGATATTAATCTTGCCACTGCAAATGTGGCCTGCAGACTACAGGTATCAGTGGAAGACGGTTTAGAAAAGCAGACTATTAGGCCCCCTCCACACTGAAAACAAATCAGGCTTCTTTTTAACAAGATTTCCAAGGGACTAGTAACAAAATTAAAGTATGAGAAGCACTGAAATAAATCAGTAATTACCAAGAGATAAGACGATGAGAAGGAATGTTTCTCACCTGTCTATGAGTTTATTTGTACTTGTCCCAAAATATTAGTTTTGTTAAGAGATATATGTTAATAAGAAAACTAATTTATTAATTTCTCATGTTTCATCACAAGTGATAACATCATCTTACCTCTCCAAACAGTCTTGGCAAAGTTTGACACTCCATTGCTTTTGTTCAACAGCGTGCTCTTTCAGGACCATTTTTGTACACACCTTTCTCATGCCAAGGTTTGCAGTTAAGTGTTTCTGTTTCTCTATTTGTGTTTACTTAGTCTGCTATGTTTAATACAAATGTATTAAATGTTTTCCATAGAGGGGCGTAAGCATCTCTGATGAAGAAAGGTCAGGGCAGCCAGTAATGAGCAGAACAGATGAAAACATTGCAAAAATTCATCAAACTGTGAATGAACTGTGCCCTGACCTTTCTTCATCAGAGATGCTTACACCCCTCTCTGGAAAACATTTAATACATTTGTACACTGCCATTTATTTCATGGTGTTAGCTCCATAATCTTGGACTAACATGTTCCTGATTTCATTTCAACTCTTGCCAAGTTTAACAAGAAATTTAATGTTTTTTCATTGTTCTAATTTAGTCTCTGACATTCTCATGACAGCACACCAAAACATGTAACACTAGTGAGCACCACTTAGCAAGACACCATCACACATCCCCATGAACACAGTTGTAAGACACTGACTTATAGGCCAAGGTTATGAAACCTTAGCAAGATATTTGTATACTGCTGCTGATGTAAGCACATGGTGGTAAGTTCACTAACTTAATTGCCATGCAATAAAGTGAGCTATAGAAAAATGTCACTAAGAAAATCATAAGGAAGAGAAAAATATGTTTGTTATTCACTAAGAAAAATCAGATCATCATAAAAGTCTTTATTCTCATTACATTTACTTTGACTCGGGAGAAGG
Organism: Perodicticus potto; assembly: GCA_963574655.1. NCBI lineage: Eukaryota > Metazoa > Chordata > Mammalia > Primates > Lorisidae > Perodicticus > Perodicticus potto. The sequence continues at coordinate 8,797 of CAUYRH010015954.1, read as the reverse complement.
GAGGAGTTTGCTGTCTCCAGGATGACAGAGGCAGAAGAGGAGAGAATGGAAAGGGAACCATGAGAAGTAAACACACTAGGTGTAACTTTATGGAAATATAAGTGATAACTTTTTTGCTTTTTGAATTGTCTAAAAATATTTCTACCTGATTAAAATTTTTCTTCTACCATTCACTCATGTTTTAATGTACATCATACATGGGCCCATGCCATAAGAGACGTCAAAGATAGTTTTTTTTTTTTTTAATTTTTTTTTAAGATAGAGTCTCACTCTGTTGCCCAGACTAGAGTGACATGGCATCAGCCTCATTCACAGTAACTTTAAACTCCTAGGTTCAAGGGATCCTCCTGTCTCAGCCTCTCAAATAGTTGAGACTACAAGCACCCACCATGACACCCAGCTGGTTTTTCTATTGTTTTGGTGCAGGCAGAGTCTCACTGCTGCTCAAACTACTCCCCAACTCTTGAGCTAAAGAGATCCTCCTGTCCTGGCCTTCCAGAGTGCTAAGATACAAGTGTATCTGAAAGAATAGAAGTAACTCCATCTTGTAAGAAGCCACCATCTTAGAGTTCCTTTGTTCCTGAGAACAGCCCGCTTTCTCAGAGCTCCTTTGTTCTCGTTCCTAGCCTATCAGGGCTAAGCAGGGCACTCGTCTCATCAGGTGACCCAAGCTGAGGATATCCTTTCAATGCAGGCCTGACCGATGATTGCCAAGGAGTATTTAAAATGACCAATCATACTCCCCACACTCCTGAAGTCCCCCACCCCCCCTTTACCACAATAAAACCCCCACAACCCAGAGACCAGGGCCCTCAGAATGCTCCCACGGTGTCAGGTACTCTGTGAGCCCTGGCTCGAGCTTGAATAAAGGCTCTTTTGCTTTTGCATAGAGTGTGTCTCCCTGGTGGTATTTGGGGATTACATGATCTGGGTGCTACATTTGGGGGCTCGTCCGGGAACCCCAATACCCCTGAAGATCCCCGACTCGAAGAGCTGGTAAGTGTCTATCTGTTGTAGTGTGATTCGGGTGTATTTTTGTTGATCTAGTGTCTTAACCTGGGAGCTGGCAGGAGGTCAAGGCGGACAAGCCGGAGGCCAGCTGGATGAGGGTAGCAGAAGACATTCTGGCCCCTCTGGTAAGGGATTTGACCCCTCTGGATTGGGACGAGGAATCCCCAGGAGGAGTGGGCTCAATCCCTTTGGTATTTTAAAGTCAACATAGTGGGTTGCTCCTGTGGCACGGGGTGAGGCGATTGTCCCACTTTAAGTTTTTCCTCTGGATGCTGAATCACAGGGGACTGTTTCTTTGTGTGAGTTGTGGGCTGGGTGTCATTGCTGTGTTAATTTGGCTAGCTGTAACAGGGAGACTTTGGCGACTTTGATGAATAACATGAGGCAGACTCAGACAACCCCCCTAAGTCTCTTTTTAGATCACTTTCAGGACTTCAAAGGACGGGCCCCAAACCTAGGCCTTGTAGTTAAGAAAAATAAGCTAACTCTTTTTTGCAGAAATGAATGGCTGACTTTCAACATGGATGGCCTCCAGAAGGAACTTTCCACCTCATCATTATTTTCCAGGTTAAAGACATCATATATCGACCATGGATTGGCCACCCTGACCAGGTCCCATATATAACAACCTGGCAGAACCTGGAAGACCCTCCTGCCTGGTTGAAAGTTTTCTTGCCCCCAGGGTGAGAAAATTCTGGCAAGGATATTATTCTTGCAGTTTGTGAGAGGAAACTCCCTAAGGAATTTTCCAGGGAACTCCCTAAAGCACTTCCCAGGGAACTCACTAATTCTTCGTGCTGCTTTCCCTGTTTTATAGGACAGCATGGATCAGGAGTCTCTGCGGCACCCCCCATACTGCCCTGTTAAACCATAGTGGGTGGGGCAACCTCACCCAGGGGGAGCAGAGGTTGCAGGAGGAGTGGCAGGCAGCTCACCCTACACTAGACAGAGGGCTCAATGGGAGCAGCTGCCACAGAGTCGACAGCTCTACTGTCTAGAATCTAGAGTCGCTGACTCTACTGCCTTGCCCCTCTGGGCTGCACACCCCCGATGATGAGGGGGATCAACCCCTTTACTACTGGCCCTTTGCCACTAGTGACTTGTATAATTGAAAATGCAAAACCCGAAATTTTCATAATAACCCACAGCCCTTATTGATCTCCTAGATTCTATCCTTTTTACTCATCAGCCTACTTGGCATGACTGTCAGCAGCTGCTCCAAGTGCTGTTTACCACTGAAGAAAGAGAAAGAATCTAGTCGGAGGCTCGAAAGTCCATTCTGGGCAAGGATGGGAGTCTTACCACAAACCAAGTTTTAATAGATGGCGCATGCCCATTAACTCACCTGAACTGGGACTTTAACACCCCTGAAGGTAAGAAGAGGTTCTGGGTCTACCTCCAGACTCCAATGGGGGGGGGGTCTCTGAAAAGTAGCTCATAAGCAAACTAACTTAGCCAAGCTAGGGAATGTTCAAGAAGAAAAAACTGAATCCCTGGCAGTCTTCTTAGAGAGAATTATGGAGGCATTTCATACTTACACGCCCATAGATCCAGAGGCGGAAGAATACAAAGACGCTGTTATAATGGCCTTTGTAAATCAATCAGCCCCTGACATCAAGAGAAAGCTTCAGAGAATAGATAGATTAGCTGAAAAGTCTCTACAAGACTTGCTTGCAGTGGCTGAAAGGGTCTACAAGAATAGAGAAACCCCAGAAGAAAAACAAACGGCGAGCCCGGAACAAGCAGACTCGAGATCTGGCCAAAATCCTCCTAGCTTGAACCTCACACACCCCAGAAGAGCACAAACGGCAGCCGAGGAAGCTGGTTGCAGGTAAGGAGTCGACCCGGGTGGGGGGGAGTGCCCCAGATTATGGAAAGATCAGTGTGCGTATGGTAAAGAAATGGAGCATTGGGAAAGAGAATGCCCTAAGAAACCACAGAGGAAGGCCCCCCGTGACCCTGCTCATGTCCTGGAACTAGAAGAACTCAGTGACTAGAGGGGTCAGAGTTCAAAACCCCTCCCTGAACCCCAGGCAACCCTTAAAGTGGAGGGAACTCCAATAATCTTCTTTGTAGACACCAGGGCTCGACACTCAGTTCTCATCACAGAAAAGGGCCAATTGACCCCCAAAAAGTTCTGGGTACGGGGGGCCACAAGGATAAAACAATACTCATGGACTACCAGAACAGTGGACTTAAGTACGGGCCAGGTATCCCACGCTTTCATGGTCATCCCTGACTGCCCATACCCCCTACTTGGCTGAGACTTGCTAACCAAAATTGGAGCCCAAATAACCCTTAAGCAGGAAGGGCCTCAAATCACAGATCAGGAAGGGTGCCTTCTACACGTTCTGACTGTTAGGCTAGAGGATGAGTACAAACTCCACCAGAAGCCCAGACGAGATTCAGCTGACATAATTGCTTGGCTCCAGAGCCACCTGATGGCCTGGGCTGACACAGAGGGGATAGGTTCAGCAATGCACAGGCAGAGCCAGTCTGAGTGAAACAGTACCCTATGACCCCGGAGGCCAAGAAGGGGATTATGCCCCACATCTGAAGCCTCTTAAAGACCAGGATTCTAGTTCCCTGTCAATCAGCCTGGAATACCCCACTGCTACTCATAAAAAATAAAACACTCTCCAATGACTACTGTCCAGTGCAGGACTTACAAGAAGTCAACAAACGGGTAATGGACATACACTCGACTGTACCCAACCTCTATATGCTCCTGAGCTCCCTAGGCCCCCCCCCCACAAGGTGCTGGACTTAAAAGATGCCTTCTTCAGCCTGCCATTAGCACTACAGAGACAAGCCACGTTTGCCTTCGAATGGAGTGACCTTGAAGAAGGCATCAGTGGACAACTGACCTGGACTCGCTTGCCGCAGGGGTTCAAAAATTCCCCAACCATCTTCGATGAGTCTTTACATGAAGATCTGAGTGAGTACCGCAGACAACACCCCAACTTAAGTCTCCTTCAGTACTTAGATGACATCCTGATAGCAGCCAACAGTGAACAAAACTGCAGATGGGGAACGCAGGACCTGCTCCCCACCCTGGAAAACCTTGGGTATCGGGCATCAGCAAAAAATGCCCAGATTTGTCAATGAACTGTAAGTTACTTAGGCTATGTTTTAAAAGATGGGCAGAGATGGGTCTCAGATGCACGGAAAGAGACTGTGTTAAAAATTCCAACCCTATCATCCCAGAGAGAAGTAAGGGAGTTTATGGGGTCAGCCGGCTTTTGCCACTTGTGGATTCTCGGGTTTGCTGAAATAGCAAAGACCCTGTATGAGGCCACAAATGAAGGGCAGCCCTTTCAGTGGATGGAGAACAGAGAACAGGCCTGTCAGAAACTGAAGGCCACTCTCCTCTCTTCACCCTCCCTAAGCCTTCCAGATATTACTAAGCCCTTCCCTCTGTATATCGATGAGAACAAAGGAATAGCCAAGGGAGTGCTAATCCAAGCCTTAGGGCCTTGGAACTGTCCAGTTGCATACCTATCAAAGAAACTAGACCCAGTTGTGACCAGGTGGCCCCCATGCCTGCACATCATTGTGGCCACCTCCTTGTTAGTCAAGGACACAGATAAGCTAACCCTGGGGCAAGACTTGCTAATAACCACTCCTCATGCCATTGAGGAAGTGCTCAAACAAACCCCCAGTGGATCAGCAATGCCCAATTGACCCACTACCATGGGCCACGGTAATACCGTGTTTTACCATGTTAAACCCGCCACGATTCCACTTCCTGCCCAGTGGCTCTCTCAGCCCCACCATCTTACTCCCTAACCCAGACACAGAGGCACCTTTGCATGACTGTGTGGACATCTTAGCCCAGGTCCTCAACATCTGACCAGATCTGACAGACCAGCCACTACTGGATGCAGAAGTAACCTGCTTCATGGACAGAAGTAACTTCATCAAGGATGGCCACAGGTATGTGGGGGCAGCGGTGGTCTCAGAATCTGACACCATATGGGCAAGTCCTCTATCCCAAGGAACGTCAGTGCAGGCAGCAGAACTAATAGCCCTTACTAAAGCTTTAACCATGGGAAAAGGCAAGAAAGTTAATATCTACACCGACAGCCTGTATGCCTTCACTACAGCCTATGTGCATGGGGCCATTTACAAAGAAAGAGTCTTGCTAACTGCAGAGGGGAAAACCATAAAAAATAAATAAGATATATTAAATCTCCTAGCAGCTTTATGGCTACCAAAGAAATTAGCCATAATCCACTGCCCAGGGCACCAAAAGCGATTTACTGCAGTACCCCTCGGTAACCATCAGGCAGATGAAAAGTCAAAATAAGTGGCCCTTCAGTCGAACCCCAGAGACCTTAAAAGTGAGCCGATCCTCGCTCTCCAATTACCTGACCCTGGGCCACCAACCCTAACAGAGAACCCCCACTATGCCGAAGAGGAACTTAAGTGGATAGACACCATACCCCAAGCTCATCAACTCCATGGACCCCCATGGTGGAAAAATGCTGATGGCAAGTTCATCCTACCAACAGCCCTGGAACTAGAAATCCTCCAACGAGTACATCAGGCCACCCACATGGGCACACGAAAAATGAAAGATCTTATCAGGCATGCCAAGATAAAAATCGAGCATATGGACTCTAAAATAGACCAGGCAGTTGCAGGGTGCAAAGCTTGTCAGCTTACCAATGCCAAGTCAGGCTCTACTAGCCGAAAGTCTCACCTGAGAGGTACCAAGCCTGGTGTGTATTGGAAAGTAGATTTCACGGAAGTCAAACCAGGTAAATATGGTTCTAAGTATCTCCTAGTTTTCATAGACACCTTCTCCAGATGGGTAGAAGCCTTTCCAACCAAGATGAGGCAGCGCAAATAGTAGGGAAGAAATTGTTAGAAGATATCTTGCCCAGGTATGTAGTCACAGCAATAGGGGCCAATTGGAAATTGCATTGAACATACCACCCCCAGAGTTCAGGACAAGTAGAGCGGATGAACTGCACCCTAAAGGAGACCTTAACCAAATTAACCCTTGAGACTGGCAGAGACTGGGTGACTCTCCTTCCCTATACCTTATATAGAGTAAAAATCTCCCCTTATACTCTAGGACTCACCCCTTGTGAAATAATGTATGGAAGACCACCCATTATTACCCCAAATTTGCAGGCCCATCTAGTAACCGAATTATGTGATAGACAATTCCTCTTGACACTAGACCACCTTAAATGTGTTCATTCCCTCATTTGGCCCAAGGTTCAAGCCGTTTATGAAAGTGGACCAATCCCTGAACCCCATAAGTTCCAGCCAGGAGACTAAGTGATCATCAAAAGACATCGAAAAGAGACTCTGGAGCTGAGATGGAAAGGACCCTACATGGTAGTATTAACCACCCCAACCACAGTTAAAGTAGATAGCCGCATCGTGGATCCACCACAGCCACACCCACCTCGTGGACCCTTTTGCCATCAAAGAAGACTACGTGCCCCAGGGGAAACTTCAACCGAACCAGAACAACCCACTTAGACTGAAATTAAGACAAGTCTTGGACAAGGAGCCATAATGTGGGTACTATTATACTTCCTACCCGACTATCACCTCAAACTGGGTGAACCACCACACCCCCATTTCTGTAAAATGGCAGATATATAGCCCAGACACCAACAAAATACTGGCCGAAATAGTTGAAAGCCACCCCCTGAATACTTGGTGGCCCACCCTACAGTTTGACTTATGTGATGCCTTTTGGGAAGTTGACAGGCCCCCTGGCTGCATTAGCTACTAAGGCCAGTACATAATTTCAACTTTTTACTATGTCTTCCCAGGCAGCAGGCAGGACAAGACTCAAATAGCTAAATGTGAGGGTGCCAGTGACTATTATTGTGCAGCCTGGGGTTCTGAAATAACTAGTAACTTCAATTGGCAGCCAGAGAGGTCAGGTGACTTAATCCAACTCAAAAGAAATATGACCAGTATGGGTAAACGTTACCAGTCCACTGAAAGTCTTCCAATTATGAAGTGGACACATGTATTCACCTCAGGCATAGCCACTTCACAATTACACTGTAACCCTATACTCCTTGACTTCACCCTGGTGGGTAAACAGATGCAAGGGTGGGAATTCGGGAAAAGCTGGGGCATCCGTTTACATGAGAAAGGGCACGACCCTGGGTGCCTAATCCAGGTGAAATGCATGGAAACGCTCCTGCTGCAGGTGCAGCCGCCAGTTCTTGTAGGACCAAACCCCATCCTCCCAGTACCCCCACCACGACCAGTGCCTCCCCTCCTCCCCAGCTGCCCTGAGTCCCTCCCGTGACCCCGGGAGTAATAGGCACCACCCCCACTCCAGCGAGCCCCTCGAATAACCCAATATGGAACCTGTTGACAAAAGCCTTCCAGGCAATTAACACCTCCCAACCAAACCTCACTGAATTTTGCTGGTCATGCTTGCAAGTTCAGCCCCCATATTATGAGGGTATTGCCTTACAAAGCACGCCATCAGCCAGCACAGACTCTAACACCTGTAGGTGGCAGCAATGGAGACCCCGCATCATGCTACAGTCCATAACTGGGATTTGTGCCTGCATAGGCCAACCTACCACCTCGACTTCCCACCTCTGTAACCAGACTTTCAATTGGAATAAGACTGGATACCTAGTATCCCCCAATAACACTTGGTGGGCGTGCTCTACAGGCCTAAACCCGTGTGTGCATGGAGCAGCCTTAAACCTGTCTAAGGATTTCTGTGTGTTGGTGCAACATATACCTCATCTTACTTACTACACAGGAGAGGCCCTGTACCAGAAACTAGATACCCGACCAAAACGGGAAGCCATAACAGCAGTAACCCTAGCTGTGGTAATGGGTCTCAGCCTGGCCAGAGCCGGGACCGGGGTCTCCTCCCTAATCATTCAAGGTAAAAACTATGGAATCCTAAGAGCAGCCATAGACCCAGATATAGAAAGAATGGAAAAATCCCTTTCCCACCTACAAGAATCCCTTACTTCCCTCTCAGAGGTCGTGCTCCAGAATAAGTGAGGCTTGGATTTACTTTTCCTACAGCAGGGCGGATTGTGCACAGCTCTTTGGGAAGAATGTTGTTTCTATGTTGACCACTCCAGAGTTGTTAAAGAAACTATGTCTTTAATCATAGAGGGACTACATAAAAGAAAACTAGAGAAAGAATGATCTCAAAACTGGTATGAATCCCTTTTTAACTGGTCACCTTGGCTCACAACTTTAGTTTCTGCACTAGCCAGACCCATAACTCTTCTCCTATTTCTCCTCCTTGTAGGCCCCTGTGTCATCAATAGATTCTTAGCCTTCATTAGAAACGAATACGAGCAGTCATTAGAAAATGAATAGGAGCAGTACAATTACTTGTCTTACAAAGTCAGTACAAGCCACTATCCACAGAAGAAAGCTATGCAACCCCGCCCCATGATTTGGTCTGGATAGTTACAAGACAAGGGGAGAATGAAAGAATAGAAGTAACTCCATCTTGTAAGAAGCCACGTTCTTAGAGTTCCTTTGTTCCGGAGAATAGCCCGCCATCTCAGAGCTCCTTTGTTCTCGTTCCTAGCCTATGAGGGCTAAACAGCATACTCGCCCCATCTGGTGACCCAAGCCGAGGTTATCCATTCAATGTAGGCCTGACCAATGAGCGCCAAGGTGCATTTAAAATAACCAATCATACTCCCCACACTCCTGAAGTCCCCCATCCCCTGGTTACCACAATAAAACCTCTGCAACCCAGAGACTGGGGCCCTCAGAACACTCCCGCTATGTGGGGTACTCTGTGAGCCCTGGCTCG